>JAOTAX010000008.1:32728113-32740974 GCA_025629825.1 Erythroxylum guanchezii | reverse complement strand
ATAACACTATTCCTATACAAACACTCATTTCATTTCATCAAATGCTCGTAAATTCAATTATACCTTTCATTTATTTCTAGAAATCATACCATATTTTCTCATTTAATTCCATTTAAATAAATCAAATCTCCAAGAAAAGTTCGGGGTCCAACAATACGTTTAGTTCATAACCTGTTCATGTCTTCGACCTCTTTTATTATCTCAATTATATATAATACTAACCTGGGCCCTCAAAGAGCGAAACTTTATAATAACATGAAAAGAATTTAGGGAGGGTTTTAACTTTCTTGGTTACTCATTAGAGACCTTAATTGTGTTCTATCCTTAAATGAAGTTAAAGGGAAAAGGGTTAATAAAAAAACATCTCAAATATGATCTTAGCTCTATAATGAATCATATTGGAGAAAATTCTATAAATTTTGTAGTTCAATCTTTTAGCTGAAGCAACAAATAAAATGGAGACTAGTTCATAAGGAAAAAAATAGATAGAACATTAGTGTCGTTGAGCAAATTTCCAATTAGATTTGGTTAATTTGGACCTCCTTTGTGCTCTAACCACTTAACTACAGAGGTACATCATTTGATTTCTCTCAACAAATTAGGTCCCTTTTCAGATTTTATAATTTCCTCCTTCAAGTTAAGAGGTTTAAGAATGTTGTTTTGAAAGGTATGAATAAAGAAGTTGAAGGTTCTAAGGCTTTTTAATAAGTCACCAAATTGAACGTGGTTAAAGACGAAATCATAACTCTTAAAAAAAAGAGTATGTGTAGATATTAAAGCCCAGGTAAGGGCCTTAAAGGATGCCTTGAGGTTCCTCTATGAGAAATGTTATAAGGACCCTTATAATGACTTGTTGAAAACTTAAAAAGCTTAATTTTTGAATAATTACACCTAGGCTTTAAGCTTTCACAATTCATTTTTAAATTAGAAGGCTAGAATCAATTGACATAGGGAAGGAGAAAAAAGTATAGGTTTATTCAACTTTATTTTAGATTATATAAACAACAATGTAACTATATCTCTAGCAAATCAGCTTGGGAGTTTATCTAATGATCAGACTGAGATGAAAAGTATTACCTTTAGGTATGACATAAATATCTTGGGAACCAAAGCCCCATGCTAATCCACTATACAAACTTAAAAAATAATATTTTCCTAATTTAAAGCCTGAAGCAGGTAGCCTCCTTACCAAACCCTTTACCTATGAGGACATAAAACAAGTCTTATTTTGTTTCAAACCAAATTAAGCTCCTGTGCTATACAACTTAATGCCTCTCTTTCTCCAAAATACATAGAATGTTATAAGTGGTCTAGTTATGGAATGTATGTAAGAATTATTCTAAAGTAAGAAGATGCTAAAGGAACTAAATAAGACATTCCTATATCTCATTCTAAAGAAGGAAACCCAAATTGTATGCAGGACTTTCATCTTATTTCTTACAAAACAAGAAAAACAAAAACACACCAAACACAATATACACACATATGCAATAATGGGACAATGACATTAAACTTCATAAAACAAATTTAACTACAAACATTATCCCTCAAGTTGTTCTAACTTATTAACTTGTGAAATCTATGTCTAAACACTTCGGACTAAATATACATACTAATTAGGACTTAATGTCACATTCATTCACTCCTATCACTTACACACACACATTAATAATCATTTACTCAATTGAAATTGTAACTATCCTTAAGAAGCTTTTCATAAGAAATCATGTTGTTCATAAGATTAGTAGGATTTATTAAACAACCCACTATTTTTGTTAATTTTATTAACATGAACCTAGCCTTTTGATGTGAAGGTAAACATTTGTGGTGAATGCCCTCGGTTACTCAACTAGACCGTGTTTTTATTAAACGGCTTGGTTGAAATGTCATTATAGCCTTTTGACGCGAAGGCAAACATTTGTGATGAATGTCCCCCAGTTACTTAGCTGCATCACATTCTTAACTAGCTACTAGCTTTATTCATAACCCGATTTGTTTCAAAAAGGGCTAGCGGAATAGTTATTAATTTAAGATTTACACAACACTTTTTTATTATTAATTTTTACTGCCTACCTCATTTCTTTAGCTAATTATTCTCATGAAAAGATACTAATAATGATACTTATTCGATTGGCCTATAATTATCAATGAATGTGGTAAATCCCTTCGTAGCCTAATTAACATGCATATTTAACTTAAACAACCTAGAACACTAATTTCTCAAGTTAATAAAGTTTAGCAACCTAAAAGACTAGGTTTAAAGCTAAATTGATTTCGTTAAGTCCTAGCCATTAACACATTCACATAAATCACATCATGTAATCCTAAACAAAACTAGCATATAGTATACACAATTCACATTCAAATAAAAACATATAATGCACAAAACTCTTCCCTCACTTGGACAACACATTGTCCTCAATGTGAGAAGAACAAATGAGCAATACATCAGGTGGGAATAAAAAATAATGAAACATGAGAACAAATGAAAATAACAATAAAAATAAAAGACAAGGTTTACAGTATAGAACTGTCATGGTGATTGAGGTGGTGATGGTGTCGGAGGTGGTAGTTGAACACCTTGAGCCACAAAAAATCTGTGAATACTTCGTATGTCTCGGCTTTGGCGTCTTTGTTCTCTAACCACCTCCTTCAACACCTTGGCATTTTCTGAAATGGATTTATTAGTGTTTGAGATGTTTTTCGTTACCGTCTCTCATCTCATTGGCTCTTTCTCTTCTAACTCCTTGCTGGTTGAGTCCTCCTCCTGTTACGATGGTACCAAGCTCCAACTAGCTTGTCCTGCCCTAGTCTTGACAAGAGATTTTGCGCTCGCCTCCAAGATCTCAACTCGCCTCAGGATGATGGACAATTAGTCCATTGCAATTGACATCATAGTATTCCGCAATAGTTGTGACCAAATACCCCATGCCCAAGTTAGTACTTCTCTTTTTTAGAGTAGCATTAATTGCATTAATGATATGGGTAGAGGTGCAGACTTTGATGCTATGATTCATGCACCACAAGATGAAAAGTTCCTTTGTCAAGCATTTGTTTTTTTCATTTTTGTCAAATATAGTTTGACACATGAATTTATGTAATAAAAAATGTTCGTGGTTTTGAACAATGTTATTGTTGGCATTTTTAGCCTCAAAACTCTCCAACCTAGTCAGTTTTGTCCAATAGTGGGTGGCACGAAAGTCATCATGTTGATCTACTATGGTTGAGTTAGGAAATCCACCGATTTCACAACAAAATGTCATAATCTAAGCCATATGGTTAACTCCACAACTAAGACCATAGGTCCTTAAGGCTGGTTGGCTTGTATTGAAGGGAAGTGAAGAATTCTAGGGTTAATTCCTTGTAAACAGGATAATTAAATCGCAAAAATTTATCCCAATGAATTATTCCTCCTAAGGTCTCAACCTTCTCTCTCTATCCTGTTCTTTCTAATGTATCAAAATCGAAGTATTTAGGCACACTTATTTTCTTAAGACTAAAGGTATGGAACCGGTTACCTTCCTCATCTGAGAAGATCTGGAAAGGTGCACAGTAATCCATTGCTCTGTTTTGTTGTCCGCAACCAATACTTGGACTTTGCCTTTTGGTTGGGTGTGCTTAACCATCTAATTGATGTGCGGTCCCATTGGATTGAGAGTTGTGAAAAGTTTGGAGAAAATTGAAGACTTGAAGATGGGTAGAGAGAAGTGAGAGGAGTTGAGTTCTTAGATTTAGAGACAGAGTGTGAAAGTGAAAGACGTAAGAAAAAATGAGGTTAAGTGTAAATATATATGGTAGGTAGGGTAGAAGGGGTAAAATTGGAAGAAAAATAGTTGAAATTCATGCATCCTATGTCTGCCTCGCTACAACCCACTATCATGGCCCTCCAAAAATTCTGGACTTTTTTCGATTTCACTTCTTTTTCCTCATTTCATCCCCAAAATCCTTCCATACCTTATAATTACATTATCACCTCATTGTGCTTGCCTTCCACACATTCCTATGTCAACTAATCCTCAATTCTTCCAAGATATTTAACGGGACTCGAAACATAAAAGAAAAAAGAATGCAAAACCTATTTACTACAAAAATGACATAACAAATTGATAAAAAATTCGTAGGATGCCTCCCATGTAGTGCTTCTTTTACTGTCGGTAGCTTGACGTACTTCTTTTGCTCACGGTAGTTTGAACAAGTTGTGTAATGGTAACACAATCATAGGTCTCATAAATTACAAATGAGCTACTAGACTGTGATTTCCATCACCCTTCTTCTTCGTCTTCTTCTTCTGCTTATTCCTTCAAGATTATGACTTTTCAAGTGAATCCTTGTGATCATCACTATGTTCAACCTCTCCATTAGACTTGGTTCTCTTAATGATGTCTACGGAATTGTGAGAACTTCTTCTATCACTGGACACGTTAAAGGACACCTTCTCATTCCCCACCTTTAGAGTCAACTTGCCTCCATCAACATCTATAATAGATTGGGTGATGGCTAAAAATGGTCGTCCAAGGATAATTGGTATCTCCAAGTCTTCCTCTATGTCCAAAATGATGAAGTCCATGGGAAAGGTAAATTTTTACACCTTAATAAGAACGTCCTTAATTATACCTTTAGGATGGTGAATTGATCGATTAGTCATCTGCACACTCATCATGGTTGGTGCTATTTCTCCTAACTTCATCTTTTGGTATAAAGTGTAAGGCATCATACTAATGTCAACTCCTAAGTTTGCAAAAGCCTTATCCACTTTGACATTACCTATGGTGCAAGGAATGTAAAAATCCCCAGGATCATTTTGCTTCCGTGGTAATGTTGTCACTTCATTAAAGTTCTCCATGCTTCCTACTTCACTTGCTAACTTTTCCAACTTCTTTTTGGTTATTAATCTCTCTTATACGGATTCCATAAGAGTGAGTCGTGTTTTCATTTGCTCTATTACCTCAAGGACTTCCTTCAACTTTGTTTCTTTTGACTTCTGTTGTATTAGAATGGGGTCTGGAATTGCAGGTCAATACTCCTTGATTTTCTTCAAGTTATGTTCATTTAATAGGAAATTTTTGTTAGCCCTTTTCTTTTCGTTTTCCCTATCTTCTTCAGCTTCGTCGAGCTTCTCCTCAGTGGCCTGGGTGATAACCATGAATCTTTCCTTCAGGTTTGTTTTTGTGTTACTTGGAAGGTTCCTCACATTTCGTGCAGACAGTGTATCTGCAAACTAGCCCATTTGGACTTCCAAGTTATGGATGGAATATGCATTCTTTATCACCTGTTGAATTTTTTCTACCAATCTTTTACGTGCATCATCCATGCTTACAATCTTATCCAAGATTTTGTCGAATTTGGTATTCATGGAATTAGGTTTCTCCTATTGGAATACAGAAGGTCCGTGAGGTCATAATTGACCTCCAGTATTGTTTAACCACAAAAAGTTTGGGTTATTCTTCCACCCAAGATTGCACGTGTTTGAATAGGGGTTGTTGCCTCCACCATGACCAAACTATGCTCCCATATACTTAACTTGCTCTGTTTCATTACTTTGCATTAGGAAGCAGTCAATGGTATCATGATCATCCTGGCCACATAGCTCGCATCTTTGTTGAATGGCCTTAACAGGGGCTGAGAGGAGGATTTCATGTTGTTTAGTTGTCATGTTAAGCTATCAATTTTTTCTTACATCTCTATCATTTGGTCAATAGCTATAGCTCCCTTCTGTTCTTAGATAGTTATGTGTTGTTTACTGTGGTCGTTCGTTCATAGACAGTTGTTACTAGCCATTTCTTCCAATAACTCCTCCACTTCGTCAACAGTCTATCGCATAAGCGATCCTCCCCCTATGTTGCATTTATGGTACCTCTTATGGGTGGATCGACTCCATTGTGGAAGGTTTGCAAAAGAAATTCTTTGGGTAAGTTATAGTGTGGACGACTCCTTTGCAAATCTTTATATCTCTCTCACGCCTCATAAAGTGATTCCCCGTCACTCTGTTGGAAGTTTGTGATTTCTTTTATTATCTTTGTAGTTTTAGTGAGGGGAAATACTTGCCTAAGAATGCACATATCAATTGCTCCCACGTTGTGATATTTGAGGGAATGAGGGAGTGATACCAAGCTTTGGCTCATCCCTTAGCATAAAGGGGAAAAGCCTCATCCTAACCACATCTTCCGACATTCCATGATATCAAAAGGTATCATATATTTCAAGAAAGTTCACTATATGTGTAGTTGAATCCTCATTGGTTCGTCCATAAAATTGCACATTTGTTTGCAACATGTTCAACAAGGCTGACTTTATTTCGAATGAAGGTGCTTGAACAGGTGGTATAATGAGACCTTGAGTGATCACATTAAATCTCGGTCTCAAGAAATCCATGAGGGTTTGCAGTTCGTTCCCTTGGTTTCCTCCTTGATGAAACTCTTGATGAAATTCTTCAGCCATTAGTTCTTTAATTTCTTCTTCTTGGCATTTGGCTCTTCGAATGGCTCGTTCCAAGCAAGTGATGTCAAGTGCTAGGTTTTAGCGATCTGACTTGAACTTCGAGTGACTCTTGTATTCATGCAAATGCACATACACAACAGTGATGAGAATGCCTTAGACTACAAAACTAAACTAATCCTACTAATCCCAGCCAACGACGCGAAAAACTTATTGAGGTAAGTTTTAATCTATTAAAAACCCTTAATTTCCTACAAGTGCACAGGTCGTAGGTATAGTATATGAGGTGTCGATCCCTCGAGGAGTTGTCGAACTAATCTAATTCTAAGTTATCTAAGGCCTAAAGAATTATTAAAATGAAAATAAAAACTGAACAAAAAAGTAAACACGTGAGAATGATTGACAGAAAGTTAATTTGTAAAGTTAACACAAAAGAAATAGAATATTGAGAACCACCAAATTCACAATGGAAAATCACACAAGAAAAATTACCAAATTATGAGAAAGGGATTTATCATATCATCAATACTAACCTAACCACTTTTGTATTAATGTGGTGTCAGTTCTAGACTATCGAAGGGTGGATTACTCTCACTCGAGTTATAATCACTAAGTCCTAATTAATAAATCCTAACTGAGTCAAGTTACCGAAAATGTCATCTCTCGATTAACAATCGGCCTATAACCTAATCAGTTCTTAAGCCTGCTAAGAAACAATAGGGTCTCACACAAGATCTCTCTCTGTATAATTACGGATTTAATTATTTGCGTGGACTATTGAGTCGTTTAACTTTTATTAACCAACTCAATCATTTTGCATTTGGTTCACTCTCTCGATTTATTATCGAAGCATGAAGTTACAACAAATAATCGCAACACTCAAATGAATTAACATAAAAAACAACTAGATTAACATTGAATTAAGTTTATACCCCTAAGGAAAAGTTATAAAATCATCATCATTTCCAAATCCATCAGCATCATCATATTCATCTTACACATTCAAAGAAGAAAAATAACACAGATGAAAATAAAATGTCACTTGGACGGGATCGGGATGGCTTTGGAAAGCAGCAATAGCAAAAGCCTGCTCCTCTTTCCTCTTCTTCCTCTTCTCTCTCTCTTCTTCTTTCTTCTCAGATTTTTCCCAAAATGGCAAAATTTGGAGCTCCCCCTAAGTACTTTCTCTTTTTTTATATAGTATTTTCTATTTTAGGTAAACCCTAAGGTTTCCCAAGTCCAAAACGTCTCAAATGTCCCTTGGTAAGTCATGTTTGGGAGGTTATCCGCGTTGTCTATTGTGCAGGCCCGATCGTGGCACTTCATTTAGCTCTTTGTCATGATTGTGGTAGATAAGGCCACTATTGTGGCTCCCCTTAACTGGTTCTTGGCTCCAGGCTTCCTCCGATTCTCCTCCGTTCTTCCATAACTATTCTCAAACACTAACAAATGCATCAAGGCGCCTCAAATACACAAAATTAAAGAACAAAAGCATGCTCTAACCTATATAGCACTCAAAACATAAACATTTAACTAAATAACTCAATCCTAACCTAAACATGCACTAATCATTCAATTTAACAACTAAAGGAACTAAATAAGGCATTCCTATATCTCATTCCAAAGAAGGAAAACCTAAATTGTATACAGGACTTTCATCTTATTTCTAACCGCAACATAGTGTATAAATTTATAGCTAAGCTCCTAGCCTTAAGAGTAAAAGAAGCTCTCAAACCCCTCATTACCTACTATTAAAGGGCTTTCATTATGGAAGGAGCATGTGGGGCAATCTACTTCGTTGCTTAAGAGTTATTCAAAGAATACAACATAAATCCATCAATCAATAGCTGCTCCCTAAAGATTGATCTCTTCAAGCTTTTAATTCCCTAGATTGGGAGTTTTTAATGAACTATCTCTATATATTTGACTTCCCTGAGCAGTTTATCCTATGGATCAATTCTTGTATTACAACTACCTCCTATTGTGCTTTAATCAATGTTGAGCCTACTTTACTATTTCAAAGGGCTAAAGGCATTAGGTAGGGGGGCTCTCTATCCCCCTATCTATTCACAATGAAAATAAAGGTATTGACCAAATTATCTACAAGGAGTATTGAGACTATAAGCTCATTCAAGTTCCATTACAAATGTCACTAGTTTAAGCTCTTCAATCTTGCTTTTGTGGTTGATTTATTCTTTTTTTTTATGGTGAAGATCCCAATTCCCTAAAGACTATCATGGAGTCCTTAAAATGTTGCTTTAGTATGTTTGGTCCAAAGACTAACTTGGATAAAGTAAATTGTTTATCTCAGTAGGGGTACTAATATTGGCATGTTACATCAATTTTATAGTCTACAAGTTCAACATATTCTTTTCATTTATCTTAGTTTGCCCATCTTCTTCAAGCAAACTAAATACTTAGATTGTAGCCATTTTTTTCGAATCTTTCAAGAAGAAGATATTTTCTTGTAAAAATAAATTTCCTTCTCTAGCAAGAAGAATTTAACTAGTTAAAACATTCTTCATGAACTGTAAATCTATTAGTGTGCTTGTTCCTTCTAGGTAGATTAATTAAGGAATTGGAAAGGATAATCGAAAGACACATGTGGACAAGTAACATTTATAAGCCATATAAAGCTAAGATTAAATGGTTAGAGGTTTGCAATCCAAAGCAAGAGGGTGGGTTGGATCTGGTGTCATTTAAACCTATAAAGAAAATATTAATGGCCAAGAGAATATAAAGTGTTGGCAATAGGGCCCAGGCCCGACCTAAGTTGACTGGGCCTAGGACTAGGCCTCAGTTGATGGATAACGAAAAAATGACATTGTTTTACCCAAAACTACGTAGTTTTGGATTTTTTAAAAATATGAATAATCAAGTCAGACAGTCTGAAACCTAATCAGGCCTCGAGTCTAGCCTGGACCTGACATTACAAGCCTAATCCAGCCTGACCCATTACCATCTCTAAGAATATAGAGATTTTTTAATCACAAAGAGGTTATATGGACCAAGTTGATGCAAGTGTATTATTTGTCTAATACCAAATTTTGCAATATAAAGGAAAATAGGGAAAATTTATGGTCCCTCACTAAAATGTTGAGAAGTAGCAGAACCATATCTCTATATATTTAAAAATAGATTGGGAATGGGCAAGATTCCTGGTTTTGGTTTGGTAATTAGTGTAATATCATCCCTCTTTACATGAGGAATGATCTTAATACTTTAAGAAAGAGAATTCACCATAATGCCAAAGTGGTAAAACTGGTGGAAGGATCATCTTGGTTTTGCAACTCCAGATGTAAGGCTCCAGTTGTAGCTAACTTACCAAGCTACAATCCTAACCTAATCATCTCTGATTACTCTATCTGGTTACTAGAAAAAAATGCTAGTTTTTAATAATTAATCCTTTTTGGAAAACCTTAGACCTCACAGCTTCAAAGTGTTATAGTCTAATTTCATGTAAACTAAAACTATTGTGCTTAAAGCCTTAAATACTTATCCTCTAGTTGTTAAGCTAAGGATATAAATAAAGGATAAGTGTGGAGAGACCCTAAATCAACTATGTTGTCTATGCTAATTGGGACTAAAGACAACCTCACATTTATTCTAGTCTAGAATCCTTTAGAAATTTAACACTACTTGCCTTGCGAATGAATGGCTCTTAATTATCGATTGGGCGAGTAACTCATCAATAGGCAAGGCATAGACTCAACAAGTAGAAACTAAACACTACTTGTCTTACGAATGTTTACCTATTGTGTTTATAGGGTCTATAGAGAGAGGAATAATAAATTTCATAAAATCTTGAAGCTAGACAAATGCATCTAGCTACCAAAATCATACATTATACTAAGGAGATAATAATATCAAATAATGCTTTTAAAGAGATCAGTGACCTTGCTAGAAGACTTTGGAATCTACAATAAAGTCTCCTCATCTTTATAATTCATATGTTTAATGAAGGTACAACTTATAATCCAAGTCCATTCTTGATTTATGGAAAAAAGTACGTACCTGGACCGGATGCAGAACCTCTTGTGTAGGAGTTTAAAATTGTTTCTATATATTTAAGACTTATTTTTAGTACCATTAGTGGTCACAAGTTACTTTTTGTATGCATCTCTGGCTTTTGTGGTTGGTTATTAAGTTCTGTGGAACCTAACCATTAGCCTTGTATATAACAAATTAAGGACTAGCCTTATTCTTTTGGAAATGCATTTATTTTAATTTCCTAAAAAAAGTATATTGAAGTGGATTAAGATTCCACTAGAAACAAATCAAAACCAGTAATCCAAAACAAGAAATAAGATATAATCAAGCATCTAATTAAAAATTCTCCCTATCATGATCTTGTTATCGTAACTCAGTTATTTTAGAGATTTTATAACTTATACTTGTAAAAATTCCTAACTAATAAATTGCACACATTTGGTGTATGGACATATATTCCTATACTGATTAGCCAATATTTTTTATCTAATTAGAACATACAAGATGACTTATTACATGTGAAATCTCATAAAGTTTTACCCTGATACCAAAAGAATTATGTAAGTCTATTTATATCACCTTATTCAACTCTTAATATCAATTCATATATCCATCTACAAACTGGTTCTTTCAAAATATTACATAATAATTAAGATCTTATTTGAACACTATAAGGTCATATTCTAGACTATAACTTCTAGCTAAATGGCACAAGAATTGTCATACTCAAGCATAAGGTAGTAATAATTCTTAAAGGGAACATAACCTAGTACCCAGTAAGTATAAGGCTATTTTTTATCTTTTCTTCAACTTCTTTTATCTAAATAGGGAAAGAAACAATAGGTTATACAAAGGAGTAGAGAAAGAAGTTCAAATTCTAGGGAACTCCATTATTAACTGGATTAGAGAAATAAAAATAGCTCAAGATGTTCAATCCATAATTAACCAAAGAATGAAAAATCTCTGGAATGTTTAGTGCTAGCTTTTTGTAACATGGGTTGGAACATATGTACAACTTAAAGTCTATATAACTTAAAAGCTAAACTTGTATTCCTTGTCAATGTATTTTTGGTTAAGCTCAACTTGAGTTAATGAGATTTATTCATCTTTAAAAAAAAAGAAAGAAAAGAGGGACACAAGTTGCAATAACCTGTATTTAAGATTGTATTTATTTAAAGATGTTTCTTCCCCTTATTTTAGCATGCACGACTCTTTAATCCATAGCCCTAATCACTTCAAAGAAACATATCCATGAAATAACCCAAAACATTGAATAAAATCCAATGCAATATCAAATCAATGTGATCCCAGATAGAAATATAGAAAAACAAACTAACTAAAACATATCTACGATACATATACATCGAATGCCCCCAAACTTATATTTTTTTCTTGTCCTTAATGAAATTAATCACAAGAGTTATTAACATAAGAGACTTTTCAATTCTAGTAAGAGTTAATAATCTAATTAAAATAACTAAAATGATCATTATTCGCTTTTTTTTACTATTATTCAATTACCTAGATTTCTATATATTTACACTAACTTATAATTTAACCTTAATCTAACATAAGCTAACAATATTTTAAATTTCAAGTAAAGTTAAACAATTATACATTATATATAAAACAACATGATATAAGTAAAAAGTGTAAACCAATAAGTAATTAATAAATTATATTAAAACAAACTAACATAAAATATTTTTGGAACTTTATATGGAGAGTGTATTTGAAATGTCATCTTAACCTTATGACAGGATGGTAAAAAATTGGTTGTGAATACCTTTGATTACTCAATTAGTTTATAGTTTTAAATGGTTACTAGTACTAGTCATAACCTTAACTTATTAACTTGGATCAAAATCAACGAAATAGAATTCATTTGAAGCTCTAAAGTTATTTTATGGTATTAAATTATCAATGAACATTAAATAATAAGCTACTCATTAAGCTAAATTTGAAACTTAAGTTATGTTAAGTATATATAAGTGATATCATTTAATTTAACAATCATTCTTAAGATTATTTGGTTATGTTTGAAAAAACTACTCACCAATGACCATTTCAATGAACCCAGTGTAGTTAAGTTATAGAGCGATAGAAACATTTAATTAATTAATCAACTTAATTACCTTAATTTTTATTGTTTGTTTTCCTTTACTCATAATTTACTAAGTCAAAAGTAATTGCATTGATTCACTTAAATGGTGTTTCCTCATTAACCATGGCTTATCATAATTCCCTCCTCATATTTAATTCATTAATTGTTCTTAATAGACGCATATCGTGTTGGACCCCGAGCTTTGATTGGACGTTAGAATTATTAAATGAGAAATTGGCAGTGAATGTAGTACGTTGTTTTACGATGGTATTTGGAGGGTAATGCATGAAACGAGTGTTTTAAGTATGCATGTAGTGTGGGTAACAACTTTA
>JAOTAX010000008.1:32694383-32704952 GCA_025629825.1 Erythroxylum guanchezii | reverse complement strand
CTTACCTTAAGAAGCTTGATTCTTCTCTTCTTTCCCTAGCTTTTTCGATTTTTCTTCTCCTTCTCTTCTCTCTCTCACGTTTTGTCTCTTTTCTTCTCCTCTTTGGCTTCTAACAACACTCTCCCTTCTATTCATTAATTCAAGCCTTTTTGTTTAATCATTCTCCCCTTTTGCCCTTCACTTACTTAGACTTTCCCATTTTACCCTTATTTGTCTTTTATGGCTCTACAAACTACTTAAGCTAACTTAATCTCTAACACTACCTTCTAATTTCAATTTCTAATCCTTCCTTCAAATTTCTAATTAATGAACTAATAAAAAATGATTAAAACAACAAACAAACATAAATAAATAAATACATAAAAGAATAAGTAAAATTTAAAACGAATCAGGATCTAACACCCCCTCACAAAGCGGGGAGCCTTGTGCACTGGATACGTTGACCACACAACTCTTGGCTGTTGACGATCCTATGTTATTGGAAAGATAAGGTTCACATGATTCTTAAGAGTTTCGAGGTTTAGCAAGTAAGTAGCATGTTAAATTCTTATGAGTTGTTTGAATATGAAATAAATATAGTGATCAAAAGATAGTGAAACTAATGGTCATTATTTATATGCACCGTGGATATAGGATGAGAATATTGATATCTTGTTTGTGTGTTCTGATGATCAATATTTCATAAGTTGGTGTTGAAATGATTTTTGAGTTAGAAAGATCATTGAAAATATGTATTAAAATAGTGCAATTTTTTTTGGAAAAATGATATGCACATGCTCTGTTTTTACTGTTGATATACGTGAATCTCTTTAGGTGTTTAGAGATGAACTAAAATGAGTTTAGAGTTAATGAAAAAGGTTTAAGGTGAAGTCTTGATATGGGGAAAAAAATTAAAATGACAAGTTAGAGATGAGATGAAGGTGATAAAGAAAATGAAAAATTGCAGAAAATGAAGAAGTGCAGAAGTTAGGATGGATATGCATAAATGATAGGTTCTGTTTTTGATGTTTATAATCAGTCATAGATTTTGATTTGTAATTGAATAAGTTGAGCTGCAATGGAAGTGGGAATGAAGAGGAAATAGTGAGGAAATAAGTTAGAAATAGTAGAATAAGCAAAAGAGAGGAAGAAGAGAAGACAAAAAAATCTGCAGTTTGTGAATCTGGAGAAGAAACTAGGCAGTGCACGATCGTGACAAAAGGGAAAAATGAGGCAGTGCATCATGACATTAGTGATGCGTCTCACAGTGCACGATCGTGACATTGTGCACTCGACTGGAATTTCACGATTGTGATAATGAAGGTATACTGATAGTTGACAATTTCAAACATCCTTCATTCTTTTGGCTATAACTTCTTCTCCCGACCTCCAAATGACTTGAAATTTGAACCAACAAACTCCTCACACATTTTTCTTCCTCTCCATCAAAATTTATGGCCATATAAATTCATTTGGAAAATATTTATTGATGAATTAGGGATGAAAGTGATGAAGTGTGCTGGAATATTGTTAAATGGAATGTTTTTATTGACCAGACATCGGTATTTTGGCTATATCTTGATCTTTAGATATCCAAATGAGATGATTTTTGATTTAGATTAAACTATATGGCTACAAATTTCCTAAAGAAATCAAATTTTAATTCTGTCTTTAAGGATTCAAAAATCTGGCTTGAAGTTGAGTACAGAGTACTGTTATAGTTTAAGAATAGTTTGAAGTATTTTGAGTATAACTTTCAGAATACTGAATCAAATTGTATGATCATGGTGTCTTTTGAAACTTTAGTCATAGAGGACCAATTGTCTAGAAGAAAGTGTTGCCTAATTACTCCATGTTCCTTGTCATAATGATCATGCAAAGTTGACCTGAAAGTCTGTTTTTAGAAAAATCTAGAATGATCAATTGAGTTGTGAACTTATATTCAATTTGTTTTTATTGAGGTTTAAACCTAAGTTTAAATTATACTTATGTAAGTGTTGGTATATGAGTGATCATGTGGTGAGAATAATGGAAATATACTCAAGATTGTCATTAAGTATGCATTGTACATAATCTATATACATATGTGCATAAATGAGTACTTACATAATTGTGCAAATTTGTGATATGTGTAAATGTATATTGCATGATATAAAGGAGCATTTAGAGCATCAACATCTAGACGTTGTCGGGACTTCGAGGCAAAAACTTTCTAGAGCAACTTGTGAGTAACCTAGACGGTCTCACTTAATTAATTGTTTGTTTTAAATTATGTTTTGGATTATCTTATGAATGTAAATTTGATTGTGTTGATTCCGAGCATTAAATGTCCGAGGCGTTTGATGCATGAATGAGATATTGGAAGTGCTCCTTATATCTGAATCTGACGAAATAATTAATTCTCAATGTATAAGTTGAATGTCGGACTAAAGTTCGAAGATAAATGTGAAAGTGAATGTGATCAATTTCACTACATGAATGCATGAAATATAAAGGCAGTTGTGACTGCAGTCGCCAGTAAAAAGAGCTTAAAGCTTAGAATGTGATAAGAGCCTCTGGTTCAGTTGTTATTGTACCTGGTATCCACTAAGGGATGTGGGACATTACTCGATATAAGCTCGGTATCCATAAGGGATATGAGCTAGTAAAAAGGCACTCGGTCATAACAAAGAAATAAAAGAAAGTGAATCTTATGTACATTGCATATACATTTAATATGTATGTTCAAATGATTGCAATATACTATTGACTTGTATTTGAATTAGAACCTGAAAATTGTAAACAAAGTGATATGTGGTACTATATGATGATAACTAAAATGATGTGAATTATGTGATTACATGTGCTGATGTGTTGTATGAATGGAGTGAACTATCGAGGATGGTTACCTCACTGAGTTTGCAAAACTTACCAAAATTGCAACGTTGAAATTTCAGGACCGAGAGAGGACACTAGTGACAGAGAGACTCTGCAAGAAGCATAGTTCTTATATTTTTGGATCAGAGAAATGGTTCAAAGGTCGGTCAGCTGAGACCGAAGGATTAGATATAAATTTTTGTATAATTCCTCATGTATATAGCGTGTTTTGTATTTAGTTTTGATAATGTACATATATGGATGGTTTTGTAAACTTACAATGGACATATTCAGATTTTATGAAATAAAATGAGGAATTTGGTTTTAAAACTGTTGTGACATTTACGTAATAATGATGATGCCATGATTAAGTTAGTGATATGAGTGCTCTAGCATGCCACTCTTTCAGGGTATGCATTAGGATATCACTCAGGATGTTGAGCATGTGTTCTGTGAGAGTGGGGTGCTACAAAATGTGAGTAGATGGGACTTTTCAAACTAACCTTAGTAAATGATCTTCTTCTATTTTATGGAGATAATGCAAGTTATGTGTCCTACCTTATAAATTCCTTCTATTCATTTAGCAAACTATTGGGTTTAAGAATTAACAAGGAGAAGAGTTTCCTCATATTTCCTAAAGATGCCTCTAACCAATCTCCCGCTCTTACTAGATTATTAAGTCAAATAATCAAATATCCCCCTTTTATTCACCTTACTTTAAGGATAATCTCCTTTTAAGATTTATAACCATTATTTGATATGATAAGGAAGAGAATTGAGAACTGGTGTAATAATTATCTAAGCTATGTAGGTAGATTAAAACTAATCATATCAATCTTCAACAATGTCCCACCTATTGAACCTCCAATCTAATGCTTCTAAGGAAGCTTTGTAGGGATTTAGAGAAACTACTAAGGGACATCCTATGGTTAGGATATGGTCACCAAAAACCTCATGCCAAGGTTGATTGGAATATTATCTGCTTGTAAAAAAAATTATGGTGGTCTAGGCATATAATCAATCTCGATTATGAACATGGTTCTACTCTCAAAAAGGGTATGGAAAATCCTTATTGATAAGGAATCTTTAAGTATTTAGATGGATCAATGATCATTATCTAGAAGGAAAAAACTTTTGGATATTAAATCTAGAAAAAATGGCCTTTTGAGTATACACCAGCTATTGAAACTTAGAAGCAAGTTCTAATGTTCAATTAAAATGAAATTTGGTAATGGAAACGATACCTGTCTTTGGTATGATAATTTGAGTGTCCTTTCTACCTCCTCTTTAACTTACAAAATCTCAAACTCCATTATGTTGAAAATGCCAACGTTAAACTTCCAATCAAGGATGGAGACTAGTTTTACAACTATAGAGAACCCCTAACATTAAAAAATTTCTTTTGAGATTATCAACCTTACTAAATCTTAAGGATAGAGCTACCTAGTTAGCAAACTCTTCTAATTTGTTTACTAATAGATCATATAAGGATTAACTTTACAATCTTGCTTCCATGGCTAGCTGGTAAGTGTTAGTATGGAACAGTTTCCACTCTCCAAAAAGCTCATTCATCTTTTAGCTAGTAATTAGAAATAATTTAAGCACTCTTGACAAGCTCAAGGGTCTTTATCGCCTCCCTAATCCTCTAGGTAAACTTCATATTGGACCTTTTGAATCCATTAACCATCTCTTCTTCACTTTTCGCTTCTACAATCGCCTAAAGAGGGATATACATCAAAGGTACAACCATTATTGTCCTTTTGATGAATGTAATAAAGAACAATGCACCAATTGCAGGCTTTAACCCCTCGAAAACTACTAAAGAATGATTGTAATCTTTTCACAATTTTGTTTGGATGTATAATATACTTGATATGGTGGGAGAAAAATTTCAGAATATTCAAAAGTATTGAAATAAATTCTCAAGTGGTTGTAGCAAAGAATTCCAACTTGATTTGAGAGCTAATGATGGCAAGGGTAATAAGACTTGCTATCTCATTTGATATAGCCAGTAAATGGAACTTATGAGCTATCCAATTCCCTTTAAATAGAGATACAATCGTTGTTGTTGCTCACATGAAATAACTACTTTCAAGATTCTAAGCTTCGGTAACTTCTACTTTCATCAGCATTGTCTCATGCTATTTTGATTGTAACTAGTTCCTAACTCATGTGAAAATACTTTATTACTCCAACTTGTCATCTTTTATATTGTAAGGTTTTGCATAATTTAATAGAATTCTTAATTAACAAAAGAATACCCATTTATAAAGTTTTTAAAAATAAGACTAATAAAATATAACAAATAGTTTCATCTTAATTAACTTACCTTGCAATATTGATGAAAAATATTTTTATAAAATATGCATTAATAATTAATAAAAAACAATAAAAAGTAAAATGACATATATATATCAATAAGAAGAATATAAGAAATATCACATTTCTATGATCCGTATATACATTTTTAAAAAAATCAAAAGAATTGTATTGATAAGAAAAGCTCTTGAAGGAGTTACATATGATACAAGAAGCACTTGTTAATTAACTCAATTACAAAAGTATATTATTTCTTGTATATATTAAAGAATTTTGCAAAACTAGCTTCATTTTAGTTTGGAGTTGAACATGTAAAGTTCTCTTCCTCTTCTACTTAGAAGTGAGAAGTTTATACTTGTGGCTTAGACCTAAATCATTTACTTCATTTACGACTGGGAGACCTGTATTTTCTATAGTAGTCATAACTCTTTCCATTCAATGAAACACCTAGTTTCCACAAAAAAGTCTAGAATCATTGCAAAATCTTGCTAACATTATTCAATTCTATATCCCCTTTACATGCTTACTGTTACTTAACTAATATTTATATTTACCAAGACGATTCCTCTTGTCCATTTGATTGTGTTTTGATAAAATCTCAACTTGTCTATACATTTTTTTTGTTAAAGATTCTTTCATTCCTTTCTTTCCAAATACCATATATTCCATAGCTTATTGATATCTTGAATAGTTTCTAGTCTTCTTTCTTTGCATGTCTTTTAGGGGTCCATAAAACTATATACTCCTAGTTATCATCATTGTAGCTATGATTGCTCATCTCTTAGATTCTCATCCATAATCTTTGGAGTAGTAACATTTGAAAAATATTTGCTCTCTTGATTTAAGCTTAATTTTACAAAGTTTGTAATCTATATTTAAGTTAATAGGACTTCTAATTTTGTCAAGAGTAGTTGACCTATTCTTGATGGTGAGCCATATGATAAAGGATAGTTTAGGAGGATTTTGCTATTTCTAAGTACTTGATAGCAAGATTAATTATTGAAGAGTCTAGAATTATGTCTTAACCAACTTATGTTATCATTCATCTATTGAATAGGATTCTACTTTGGTAAATTATCCTGAATAATGGAGAACCCTTTACGTTTAATATGCCACTCATTGCCAATTATGAGCTCACTAACCTTGGTTTGGGGATTTAGTATATGCCTTAATTATTATGCTTTAAGAATTAGGTACAACGACCCAATTTCACTCTAATTGTCAAAATAAAGCAATGTGCTTTCTCCAGTCATTATGTTTTACTTTAATTCACCATAAATCTTCCTATTTAGCTTAATTATTTGTATATGGACTAAGAAGAATTTCATCTTTGTTTGATTTCTTAAAAGCTTTAGTTCTCTTAGTAATGAGAGTGAGCCTATTGTATCCAAAGTGTATCCTTATCTAATAGGATTCTCCATATCATTTTGTCTATCAAAACTTTGTTGAAAATTTATATAGGTCAAATATGCATGCCTCCCTTTTTTCTTGGCATTCCAATATCTGTCACTTGAATTTGGCATATGATTTTTTGTAAGCTTCTCCAGTCTATAGAAAGTTCTTTATCATTTTCTCTAGATCTTTTCTGATGTTCTTAGGAAGATCCATATGTGAGATAATATATTATGTTTAGGTTACTTAGAATGGATTTGATGAATTGCATCCTCCCTACATAAGACAAGCTCTTATTAGTCCAATGACTAATTTTTCTATAGTATATATCAAATAAGGAATGGAAATCATCATATGTTGGTCTTTTTGTTATTATAGGGGTCCAAGGAACTTTAGTGGAAGTTTTCCTATCATTAAAAAGATAATGGTAAAGAGAAATTAAGATTGATAATTTTCTCTATTAGAATCAAATATCTTATATCTCCCCTGATGGTGGTACTTTTTATCTTGTTGAATGTCTATGGAGAATTCATTAGTAATATGATTGATCTGGCATTTACTTTGTAAAAAAAGAGAGTAAACCATTATCAAAAGAGAGGTTAAAGATTCTTTGTTTGGATTTTTTTTAGAATTTAAAGGTCTGATCCATTTTGATGTTATGATCAATGAGTTAGGCTAGCACTTTAAAACATATAGAGAATAGGTAAGGGGGATAAGGGGTCTCTTAATCTAAATCCTCTCCCTCTTTTGAATTCATAAGTTGGATCATCATTCAACAACGCACTAAAAGAAGAAGTTGTAATGCATTTTTCAATCCAGTTGATGAATTTTTAAGGAAAACTAAAAGCCTCCATAAAGAGTAGTGTGAATTTCTAGTTGATTACATCAAAATCCTTATGAAATTCAATTTTCATATCACTACTCTTGATGGATCCCTTCCTTTTATATCCCTTAAAAAGTTTTTATACTAATAGGATATTTTCACCTATGTTTCATCCCCTTAAGTAAGAACCCTGAGACTTTCAAATCATTATATCTAGAACAACATTTAATATGGTATCAATGATTTTAGATATAATTTTGTAAATGGTGTTAAAATATACAACTGGCTTAAAGTCTTTAAGGTAGTTAGGATTTGGCTTCTTAAGAATAAGGAATATATGAGTTTTTCTATTCTTTAAGAAGTTTCCTTAATTTGAAGAATTCCATAATAGCTTTATAGATATAAGGTTTTGTCAAGCTCTAGGATTCCTTAACTAAGAATGTATTCAAATTACCTAGACTTAAGACTTTGTTAGAATTGAAACTAAATATAGTAACTTCAGTCTCTTATGAGTTGATTGTTATGATGAGCACTAGAGAATGTTTTGTACATATAAAATTAGAAATGAAAGAGTTTAGCACTTGAATTTAGGAGTAACACTTAGGTAAGGAGCCCAGGGTATTATGAAAATACTTGAGAATCATATCTTTCAGATCCTTTAGTTCTATACCTTTTCTATATTATTTTTAACATGGTATATAATTTTATTTGAGTTTATTCTAGCTAAGATGGACCTAAATAAGAAAGGAGAGTTTTTTTTTATAACCTTCTTACATCCATTACACTCTTGATTTATATCTATATAGAGAACTATGAGCATAAAGTGCTCTAATATAATTGCATGGAGTTTATTTTTCTTCTTCTATCTTACTTTTCTTCTTAGATCCAAATATAACTCATATTAAGCTTATAAGACCTTGTTTTTGGTTTCCCTAATATCTAAATAGTTGCTTCTTATAGAATTTTGATGTAGTCCTTTAAACCTTTTTTTAAAAATATTTTGTAGATTTTTGAAACATTTAAATTACTTATATCCTTACATCTCATAGACCATACCTTCCTCAACTACCTCTTGACAAGCTTCAAGCTTTGTTAGGAAACTTACAAATATGAATGGAGAAGTTCTAGTTAGAGTAGTAAATATCTTATGGTTTTCTATTAGAGAGTGATCTAAAGTAAGATTAGCCCTGTTATCAAGGAATTCCATGTTGTTTACTACTTTAAGTAAATGGTTTCCTTTGTAGGTAAGGTATGTGACTCCCTATATCAATAATGTAAGCTTTGAAATCATTATAGGGATCTTTTATGCAACTTTCTCGTTCAACTCCTAATGCATAAGAAGAGAATTGAAATCACCAAGTCTTATCTAAGGAATGCTCATATTTGAGTTTCTACTTTCTAAATCTTTCTATATAGAAGATCTATGGAAAGCTAAATTCACATAATACACAAAAGAGAAGAATATTCTACACTTGGTCATATCTCAATATATGTTCATTTATAATATAATCTAGGACCTCAAACTTATCTAGATCAAAATCAACTACAATCCTAAAATTTTAATGTTCATAATGATTGGAAATTATTTTCCAATTGCTCTTAATAAAAATCTAGTTCATTAAAAAGAGATAGTTTAAGAGTACCTATGTTGGCCCCTCAATTTTTTTTACTATAAGCATGACTAGATGTATGGACTTGCAACACTTGTCATGTTAGAATTGATTAGCATGTTAATGTGGGTAAGATAGTATGGCATAGGCTAAGGGCTTTGAACTATTAAGTAGTGGGAGAGTGTAAGGCCAATTTTGGCAAGCCACATAAGTCTAGAAACCATAAGGCATTACAGGAAGGGCAAGGTGGACTTTTGAAAGTCATTAAGGGTAAAATGGGAAGAAAGAAATGTTGATTTCTTCCCAAAGAGGGGGAAAAACGAAAATTAAAAAGAGGGAAGTGAAATAACAAATCAAAGAGAGAGAGAAGAGAGATTTCGGTGGTTAAGAGGAAAAGAAGAGAGTTGAGCTAAGGTTTCTTTTCCTAAGCTTTCTAGAGAGATTTGGAGGTTAGGCAAGAAGGAAAAAAGGTAGAGAAAGTCAAGAGTTTTCTTTGAACCAAGCATTTTTTGCTTTTGGTGAAGATCTAAGGTAAGTTGATTTTAAAAATCTTTTGGAGTTTTGAAAGGTTTTTAGTTTAAAGAGCTTAAGAAAGGTATGGGTATAAGTATTCTAGGATCAGTTTCATACTTTTGGTCCTTTAGGTTTTCTAATTTGAATTCCATTGATTTTGAGATTTTTGTCAATGTTGAAGAAAATCAAGAAGGGAAAGAGGAGCAAGAGGAGAGGCATCTTTGAACAAGCCATAATCAAGGATTTCAAGGTGGGTTACTTTTTTATGATTTAGTAATAAGCCATTAATGTCTCTTTCATGAGGTGGAAATAAATGAGTTTCAACTACTTTTAAATGTGCATGTACTGTTCTTTGAGTGTCTTAAAAATGTGCTGCATATTTGTGTATTATGAAAATGATTTTTAGAAAGTATCAAGCCTAAGAAATCAAGTTTCTGAAACATGCCTCTATGGGCATTATGTTTTATAAGTCATGAAATACATGTTATGTGGGTTTGTGGTGGTCCCCTAAGTTAAGTTAAGTGCACTTTGACAAAAAAGGCTTCTTCCACCTGCCCGCTAATGGCATGGAGCTCCTTCATGGACTCCCATAAGTTCACGACTACGAAATACCATTATGTGGAAATGTGTAGTACGTTTTGTTTTGGATCAACCCGAACCAATTTTGATGTGCCTATGTGTTCGTGATATGTTAAAAATAATGATGTACACATGTTATGCATTCATCTGAGTTTTACAATGAAAATGATTATTGCAATGTTTTTGCTTGTTACTGATTATAAAATTGTTACCGATGAACTTCAAGCTCGCCCCCATTTTCCTCCCCACCAAAGAGAAAAAGATTGAGTAGTCAAGGGCCAAGGCCATCACTCCACTTTTGAAATGTTGTTGTATTTCAAGTTACTCTTGAAACCAAGGGTTTAGTTGCATTTTGAGTAGCTTATTGTCTAACTATCTTTTGTATTTGAAATTTTTGAAACATTGATATTTGGGGCTTGAAAGTGTAGCATCCCGTTACCCATGTTAGGGCTAGAATTGTGAATTATGTGAATTTCTGTGAGAAATTAGGAAATTGCA
>JAOTAX010000008.1:32671762-32685755 GCA_025629825.1 Erythroxylum guanchezii | reverse complement strand
TAATCAATTCCATATTTCTGTTTATAACCTTTCGCGACTAACCTTGCCTTATATCTTTCCACCTTTCCTTCTTGATTAGTTTTTGTCTTATATACCCACTTGACTCCAATTGCTTTATGTCCTTTTAGAAGACTGGTCAATTCCCATGTATCATTTCTTTGGATGGCACCAATTTCTTCATTCATTGCCTTTTCCCACTTTTTGTCTCCTGCAGCATCTTTGTATGTCACCGGATCACATACAGCCATCAAACAAAACAACGGATAGTCAAATGTATCTATTTGTTCAGTAGAATCATAGAGTTCATTGAGATTTCTTGTTTTAGTTGGTGCTCCCCCTGAATTGTTGCTGCTGCTACTACTTGGCGTTGACGATGTCGATGTAGGTGTTGTTGGTGGACTTTGTGGAGGAGAATGATTATCTTGTTGTTCTTGTACATCTAGGTCATCATTATCCTCATCATCAAAGAACATTCCTTGAGTATTCCTTTCTTCTCTACTCCACTTCCAGTAGTATGCTTCATCGAACTCAACATCTCTTGAGATGATCACCTTCTTGGTTAAAGGATTGTACAATTAATATGCTTTACTCCTGTTGTCGTAGCCAATGAAAATGCATTTCTCCCCTTTATCATCCTACTTCTTTCTTTTTTGGACAGGAATATGGGTATATGCAATGCTCCCAAAAATCCTGAGATGTCCAACACCTGGTTTGCTTCCACTCCACGCTTCATTAGGAGTAAAAAATTTGACGCTTTTTGTTGGACACCGATTCAGCAAATAAATTGCACATACCACGGCTTCAACCCACAAATTCTTTGGTAAATGCTTTTCTTTCAACATACTCCTCGCCATATCAAGAATTGTGTGGTTCTTCCTTTCTGCCACGCCATTTTGTTAAGGTGTGTATATCTTGTTATTAGCTGATGAATAATTCCATGATCTCTACAAAAATTCTCGAACAACTTTGAGGTGTACTCGCCTCTTCTATCAGATCTTAGTATCTTTAGATACTATCCACTTTGCTTTTCGACCATCGCTTTGAACTCTTTGAACTTATCAAGAGCCTCTGATTTTTCTTTCAAAATGTACATCCAACATTTTCTACTAAAATCATCAATAAAAGTTAAATAGTAACTATTTCCTCCAGCTGATGGTACATCAAATGGACCAGCAATATCTATGTGGACAATCTCTAGCGGTCTTCTGGCTCTCCATGATTTTCCAATTTCAAACTGTTGTCTGTATTGCTTTCCTTTGATGCAGGCTTCATACAACTGCTTTGGTTGATCAACTTCTGGTAATCCGTTCACCATCTTTGACTTTGATAATAATTTTAGTCCGGTAAAACTGAGATGATCGAACCTCAAATGTCACAAACAGGATTCATCTTCGATGACTGACTTCATGCAATTTATCAGCCCATTTTGTACGTCAAGTGTGAAAAGACGATTCTTCGTCATCTTTATTCTTACTATTAATTCTCCCTTCTGATTCCAGCTGGTGAGATATCCATTTTTCAATAATATCACGTATTTCTTTTCTAAGAGTTGACCCAGGCTGATGATGTTGTTTTTTAATGTAGGCACATAATAGATATTAGTAATATATGCCTTTTCTCCATTTTTCAAGGTAATTGTAATGTTACATTTGCCTCTGATCAGAATCTTTGTTGAATTACCAAATATAACTTCACCACGAACTGTCTCATCCATATTTGTGAACAACTCTTTATGACCACACATATGGTTGCTAGCACCAGTGTCTAGATACCAAACATTATTATTATTGCTTTGCTCATTGACTGGTAAAGAGAGAAGCATAACATCATTATCTTTCTTGTCTTCTGCTGCTATAAAATGACTTCTTTCTTGTACCTCAGGATTTAATCTGCATTCGTAACTAAAATGACCATATTTATTGCAATTATAACACTGCACTTGAGATTTATCTCTTCTTTGTTTAAATTTGCCTCGTCCTCTGTCTCTATAACCTCTTCCACGACCATATGTCAGATTTTCTTCATTTGTATTTTCTCTTTCAAAAAATTGTCGACCACGTCCACGTCCGCCTCGGTTATTCCATCGACCACGTCCCCTTTGGTAGTCACCTCTATAGCCACCTTGACTTCCTCTTTCTTGTTTCTGGCTACTGCTTGCTTGATTTTCACCAACTGATAATTTGCTTTGCAAGACTTTCTCCAAGTCGCCAGTATCATTATTCTGGTTCATTCTTTGTTCATGTGCTTGAAGAGAACCAACAAGTTCATCAATTGAAAGTTCTGACAAATCTTTCGATTCTTTGATTGCAACAACGATATAATCAAATTTGTGTGTAAACGAACGCAAAAGCTTTTCCATTACACGAACATCGTCTAGAGTTTCACCATTTCTTTTCATTTCATTAGCCACCGTTTTCAAACGAGCAACATAATCGCCAATATTTTCTGAGCTTTGCATTTTTAGCATCTCGAACTCAGCTCTGAGTGATTGTAGACATACCTTTTTAGCTTTTTCAACTCTTTGGAAAGATTTCTGCAGAATCTCCCACGCTTCTTTTAAAGTTTTTGCGTTTGAAATTTTCTCAAACGTGAGTTCATCAATGCCTTGAAAAATAAAGAATAACGCCTTCTTATCTTTCTTTCGATTTTCTTTCAACGTCTTTTTCTCAGCATCTGATAATACTGCTTCGGTAGCTGCATCTACGAGCTTAGTATATCCATCATCAACAATATCCCATAAATCATGAGAATCAAGCATCACTCTCATCTGGATGCTCCAATTTCCATCATTTGTCTTTGTTAATTTTGGAACTTGTGGCTGGATTAAGTTGGCCATTGCTTCACCAATCCACGAACAAATGAATCTGACTCTGATACCACTTATTGAAAACTTGATGAACTCCAAATAAATTTTATAAGATTTTTTTTTCTTTCTTGCAAAAGCTACAGTTCTTTTTTCTTTCACACATTTCTCTCACTTTTTTTAAATGTAATATCCTGCTACATTTTCCTTTTTATTCACCTTAGGAACTCAAAGTACAAAAGTAGACTAGCCTTTATATAAAAGCATGCATAAAGGACATTCAACATTAAATGATAGGCCACTTGTTGTAAACTCACTTTCTTACTCCTGTACAACTCTTATCTAATAAGCAATTATTTAGAGCCATATATTTGGAGCTACACGTATAAAAGGAAAGTAGAGTTAGATTCTAACACACCAGAACTTCAAACGTACCACAGTGACTGTAAATGTTGGTGCAGAAGAATCATCTTCTTCGGTCTCTGGTGACATCAGAGGAAGCTTCAGTCTTTGAAGATCGTCCTCTTTCATGCCCACCGACACAATCCCTGACCCATGTTTAACCATAAACGCCACGTGCTTGGGACTTGTAAGAGAAGCTGCCATGATCAAGTTCCCTTCAACATCCCCGTTTTCATCGTCTACAATAATCACAAACTGAAACATATTGGTGTTATTATGCGTAAAATTGGCTCATCATGCTCGGACTAAAGTTGAGTATGATCCTCCAAAACTTAAAAGAAGAAAGACGAGTTTTAGTTGATAAACTTATGAACACAACCCAACCGCTAAAATAAATAGAAGAGAAGAGAGTGACCTTCCCCTGGCGTAATATACTGAGTGCCTGTTCAATGGAAGAATAGCCTTTAGTTGGGCAATCGGGATCTCCCTCGGCATCGCTAACGAAGAAATCAATGGTTTCGGAAGTAATTTCAGCATCAAGTGTTCCAAATGGTAATGAAACAGGGTGATCCGAAAACATGTTATCTTCAAGCGAAGTGTCATCAGAAAGGTTTCCAGGTCCAGTTCTAGGTCTAGTGAGTCCAATAGCCCAGGAAGTTGGACATATGAACCCATGCCTGCAGAATTGAACAGCAGGAGGATGCGTGCGAAGTTGAACGTTGTCTGTGAAGCATCTGTATGCTAATGAGTTGGTGAAGATGTTAGAAAAGGACAATGAATGGAATAAGATGGAATCCATAATTGAGGGCAAACAGCTGAAGAAAAATAAAGATTTCGAGTTCAGTTTGGAGGCAAAAACCCAGCCTCTAGTTCACTGGCTTTGTTTCAATTCAAGCTGTTATGTTATCCACATGTTTCAGAGAATGTAGATACCACATGTATGTATCTGTATTTGTATCTGAAAATTTCTTGAGAGTAATAACTTCGTAAACTTTTCAATTTTAATGTGAACGATTTTAGCACAAACGAATATAAAAGTAATTAAAAATGAAATAATAAAAAACATTAGAAATTTAATAATGTAGTTTGGCATATCTTGTATATATTTACGGGGCTCTCATCTAACTTAATACTTTGACAAAATATAATAAATTTATCCAAGATTTTACTGGACCAATACTGCTCAACCTTTGACACTATCTCTCAACCTCAGTTCTTTTGAAAGAATTTCACACCTAATAATATGATCGCCTCATATTAACCTTGATAAAGAATTTATATACATTGTTTAATAATAAAAATAATTAAACAAATAACTTAAGTAATTAAAATAACTAAAAACAAAAATAAATACAGTTAAGATAGATAAGGAAAATAACTTTTTAAAAGATTCAGCTTTGCTAAAATAAATCTAAAAGTTATCCCAATAATAGTATGCTGACAATAATAATATGCTGATTCACATTGATACGAACACAAAGCCACAGCCCGCATCCGACATCTAGAGTAGTCCTTATGTTCCCAGATTTCAGAGTCAAAATACGCCTAATTTCGTTGACATAAGTCTTCACTCCTTTAGGAAACGAAGTTCCTCCACCGGAAAAGACTAGACGATCACCTTCCAATCTAACCCAATTTTGTGATTTCTTGTACATGGTCGCCTGCTTCGAATAAAGGCCAGGGCGGATCCAAAATTTTTTTTTGAGTAGAGTAAAATTTTAATAAAAATAAAATTTTATTTTTAATAGGGGTAAAATTTTAATGAGAATAAAATTTTAATTTTTTATTAAGATAAAACTTAAAATAATATATATTTTTTAAAAAAATTATTGAAAACAGTGGGGCACTGTAGATCCGCCACTGCTTGCATCAAGCATAGTCCCACGCTACATTCACTTATTCTATAGATAGAGACCCACACCTACACGATGCAAGAGCCCTTCACCAAGACCCGAGATAAATTACTGTTGGAGATGGGTCCCTCTCGCATGGAGGGACTCCATCATCATTGTAACATTGCGACACCAATTGTTGGATATATGAAAACAGACAATTACAAAGTAGCTGTCTCACGTGGTTGATTGCTTATATAAAGCACTCTATGTTTTAGAAAAAATCACAAAAAATAAAAGAGAAAATTAGAGGAAATCAAATACTTTGAAATTAGGAAATATATTCTTAAAAAGATTGGTCAGTAACAAATTAATGAGATTAGTATTTTTAGGTTGGAAAATGTCTTGTCAATCACTATTTTAGTTTTATCTCTATATATCTACTATTTATAATAGTGGAAGAAATATTCTGAATTTTGTCCGTGGACGTAGCTCAAAGTTAAGGATGAATTACGTTAAATATTCTGTGTTCATTTTACTAATTTTATTTTTCCTTTTCACAAAACACACCTGCTGCGCCTAACAATTACTTGTATTTATCTTATATTCCAAAAATCATGTAAGTTGTGTTTTTCTCATACGTGATTAATACCTACTGAATTGTTGATTGCAAGATTCCCACGTAAAATGCACTTTTTTTTGAAGGTAAAATCATATACAATATTCACCAACACATTTTGTCAAAATATATAACAATTAGAAATAGAATCTTCAACTAAAAGTCAGGGGTTCGATCCTTAATTTTAAGTATAGAATAGCCTTAAATTCTTGGACTAGCCGTCTCACCTTGTGAAGTGCCTACAAGTCAGCGAGAAGATTGGTCACTAAATCCGCTAATAAATACCCTGATTTAGACCGAAAAAAAAAATCCATCACAATTAAATATGTCAAAACAAAATAAGAAGATATACAGTATATATCTAACATTGTCTGTATGTACAAGTACAACTGTCCAACAGTTTTAGCAATTCCATTTGACCACAACAACTTCTATATTTATCATGCCATAATTATTTAAGTATGTCACAGGCAAAACCGCATCTGAGTCACGTGGGAAACGAATTGCCATTATTACTAAACCTTATATGATATTGTTTTTACTAGAAAGCCCCGCCCGCACGTTCTTATCTCTTTATATTCTACCCGTCCCATGCCACGGAGGTAGCAACAACGCTCTCTGTATTTCTTTTGGTAAATCAACAGCGCTCTCTGTATTGCGCAACCGCTTTTCATTTGATTACTCTTCGTGTTTGGTTGACAAGAAAGCTAAGGAAAAACAAATGGAGCTTGATCTCACACCAAAGTTGCCCAAGAAGGTGATCGGCGTGGATGGTGGATCCTACTACACGTGGTCTCCGGATGAGTTGCCGATGCTTCGACAAGGGAACATAGGAGCAGCGAAGCTCGCTCTGGAGAAGAATGGATTCGCTCTTCCTCACTACAGCGATTCCTCCAAGGTTGCTTATGTTCTTCAAGGTATAGCCAATAATACATATATCCGCGTTATGCATGTTAATTTGATAGCTTGAATTTAGATGCTCTTTCTGGATAGAGGAAGACTAGATCACAAGTTCCTGCATCCTGAAGATTTTAGTATCACTAATTATTTGGGTACAAAGAGGATTTTGAAAACAGGAATTTGTTTCTTCTCTTTGCAACACAAAGGTATTTTCTGCCTGCTAATAATTAACTGGATTTGTTGTTCAAGTTGATTGAGTTTAGTTGGATAATATACATATGCGCTTGCTTTTAGAATGAATATTTTTTATCTCAAGTACTAGCACGCCTGTATATTATTCGTCCTATCAACACTCAGTGTCAGTGGGTCAATTTTTTTATTTATTTTAATAAGATAAAATAATTTTATTAATAAATATTATATAAAATATTACAATAAATTTAATTAATTAAAAATAATTTATGAAATATGTAAAAATCAATAAAAATATAACTGATATTAATAAGTAGATTTTTTACTAAAAAATAGAAACTTAAAAAACGAAATTTCACCGCAGCAAACTCCTCAAACAATTATCTTCTTCTCTTTTTTATGCAAGCAGCATAACGTTTTCCGCTTCTATAGGGAATGGCGTAGCTGGAATTATCCTTCCTGAGAAAGAGGAAAAGGTGGTTGCACTTAGGAAGGGTGATGCCATTGCTCTTCCGTTTGGTGCTGTGAATTGGTGGTATAACAAAGAGGACACTCAGTTGGTTGTTCTCTTCCTCGGCGATACATCAAAGGGTCACAAGGCTGGTGAATTTAGTTATATGTTTTTGGCTGGCTCAAATGGCATTTTCACTGGTTTCTCGACCGAGTTTGTGTGCAGGGCATGGGATGTAGATGAGAACACTGCAAAGACCCTTGTGGGGAGCCAATCTGCTCAACTCATTGTCAAACTTGATGCATCCTTAAAGATGCCTGAACCGAAAATGGAGCATCGTGATGGAATGGTATATAACTGTGAAGAAGCGCCACTGGATGTTGATATCAAGGGTGGTGGAAAGGTTGTGGTCTTGAATACCAAGAACCTTCCTTTGGTTGCTGAGGTTGGTTTTGGTGCGGATCTTGTAAGACTAGATGGAAGTGCCATGTGTTCTCCTGGTTTTTCCTGTGACTCGGCACTACAAGTTACTTACATTGTTAGTGGCGGTGGTCGTGTCCAAGTTGTTGGCCTTGATGGTCGTCGGGTCTTGGAAACTACTGTCAAGGCAGGTCACCTGTTTATTGTTCCAAGGTTCTTTGTGGTTTCAAAGATCGGTGACCCAGATGGGATGTCGTGGTTCTCTATCGTTACTACTCCAAAGTAAGTTTTTCTACTACGTGATCATGATTTTCTTGCAATGGATCAATGGTATCGATCAAACTTAAGAATGATTTTCACATTAAATGGGCCTGATTTGATTCACATTCTAACATACCTGGGGTTGTTAATGCAGCCCCATATTCACTCATTTGGCTGGAAGAACTTCTGTATGGAAGGCTCTATCCCCAGAGGTGATTCAGGCATCTTTCAAAGTGCCTTCTGATGTGGAGAAGCTCTTTCGCTCCAAGAGATTGAATGAAGAAATTTTCTTCCCTCCACCCAAATGAAGCTGATAAGTGATAAACCCATTCCTTCGGAGTCGCATAGTACTTCCAATAAGTGTTCGGGCATCTATCCCATGTCCGTTGTTATATAAAACTAAAACTTCCGACATGGGTTGTTGTAGTTAACTGAATTGTTAATTGCATTGTATTCTGAACATAAGAATTTGCTCTTTGCTTTCAACTTAACATGGAATAATTGCCTTTTTACAGCGTCCGAACTGTATTCTTATAAACTAGGAAACGAGTTGCTATGCACCGATCGAAATTTGTTTTTTAGCGGTGACTGATGAATGTGGCATAATTTTTTTGTAATGGTTTCTCACACGACGTTAGGAGGGTCTTTAATTAAGGGAAAGTACTTTTAAACTATTTACATTCGGATTAATTTTCGTTCGAATCGAATAGGTCCTTAACTGAGAGGTAAAACTCTGATTCTATATTTTAAACAACTATATATATAAGAGCAATTTGAACCTGCATTTTCACTTAAGTAAAAAAAAACCCTTATCGTTGACTAACTAATGGTTTTATGATCAATTAAATTATGATCCAACTCAAAGTCGAACCCAACAGCATCAATAAATCAGATCGGTGTCTTGTTAGTTCACTTTGACAGCTACTGACGTTGACTAACTAATGGTTTTATGATCAATTAAATTATGATCCAACTCCCGGATATACGTTTGAGTCGGACCGAAGCTTCAAATATAAGATTATATTACACACTTATGTTGCCTCGAGCGGGATTTTAAGTCGACCGACCGACCACTAAAACATTTAACGTCAAAATGTCCCGATATGCCAACGCAAATTTCTTAAGAAGTCTTCATAGAGAGGTGGGTTTGCGCTTGTGGATCGATGAGATCGATTTTTCAAAAGAAAAGGAACTCTCTGATTGTTGTGGGAAGAAGATTGACGGAGAGGCATTACAAATGAAATTTGATGATCCGGAGCCTGTTAATGAGATGGAATGAGCTTTGGGGCTCGAATTATTTGATAAGTCTGAGATTGGATGTATTGAATTTATATTTTTTTAACTAAAATTTATAATTGAAAATAAGATAAAATTTAGATGGATTTGAATTAGAATTTTTGAACTTAAAGTTTATTATGAAATCCAAAAAATTAATACATTTACAATTGGATTAAATCAAACTCATATGGATTTTCATTATACTTTGTCACAAGTAATGTAATAATTGATGGATTTGTGTTCTTGTAGAGTTCACATTAGTTTAGTAATAATATAACCAAATCAAATAATTTAAAATAATCAAATCAAAGACTATATAAATGATTTCCTTTATTATAAAAATACGTATGATTCTATTAAACATGTCATAATAATAAAAATAATATTCAATCATTTCCACTGCTTATAGAATAAGATAATATTTGACTTAGGAAACTTAGAATATTTAGTAACTTAGAATATAATTTACTATTTTTTTTCTAAGTATGTTAACTTCTTGTATTTTTAAAAATTAGTGTTTCTCTATCATTAATCATTTTTAATATTAGATGCTAAATTTTGCTATTTATTTTTTCCTCTATCATAGATATAATACCATTGATATATCTTTGTGATATACTGTGAAGTTATTGGTGTTTGGTTATACCTGCATACTTCTTCCAGTTTCATACGGGTGTTTTGTTCTTTTTCTAGTCTAACTGTGTTATAATTGGTTTATATTATGTTGTCTAAAAAGCATTTATTTGGAAGTGAAAAAAGGAAAAAAAAGTAAAAAAAAAGTAGAACGATTGATAGAATCCCAAAAAAGAGCAATTAATAAATTTATTAAAAGAGCAGGCTTCTCTAGTAAAAGTCCCGAAGAATTAGATGAAGGTAATTTTGAACAATATAAAGAAAACTTAAGTTATGAGATTCATATTCGTGAAGATATTAGAAATTTGAGTGAGAATGATCATGTACCAAATGCATCCACTTTAGAAATTTTAAAGGTAGATGCGCAAGTAAGCCATATATTAGATATTTATGATCCTATAAATTGGGATAATCTTGATAATAAAGCAAGAGATATTTTAGTTGAAAAAGGGCCTGTAAGAGAAATGAATCTTGTGTTTCCTTTAGACAATACCTCTTGTCATTTTTCATATTCTTATTATTATAGAAATTTAAGTAATGGAGAGATTAGCGATAAAAAATAGTTGGTTTATTTTAAACATATAGATAAAATATATTGTTTTTGTTGTAAGTTGTTCAATTCTAATAACAAACAAAGTGCATTAGCAAATGATGGATTTAAAGATTAGAAACATCTTAGTGAGAGACGCAAAGAACATGAGAATTGCATTGAGCATATGACTAATATGAGAACTTTGAATGAATTAAGAGTAAGATTGAGAAAAAAATCAAACAGTTGATAAAAATTTGCAACAAGAAATTGTAAAGGAGAAAGAACATTGGAGACAAGTTTTGATAAGAATAGTTTATGTTGTGAAATATCTTGCTAAATATAATTTGCTAACTATAATGAGAAACTTTACCAAGATGGTAATGGTAATTTGTTAGGATTGATTGAGATGATTGCTCAATTTGATGTAATAATGCAAGATCATGTTAGATGTATTCAAAATAATGAAATTCATCATCATTATCTTGGTCACAAAATTCAAAATGAGTTGATTTCTCTGTTGGCCCGTAGTGTTAGAAGTTTTACTATAGAGATCATTAAAGAGGTGAAATACTTTTCTATTATTCTCGATTGTACCCCAGATTTGAGCCATCAAGAACAAATGAGTTTATTAGTACGATGTGTGAATATGTCAAATAAAAAATAAAAATAGATGAGTACTTTTTAGAGTTCTTGAAGACAAATGACACATCTGGATTAGGACTTTTCAATGAATTATTGAATTCATTTAATTCTCTTGATCTTAATGTTTATAATGTAAGGGGTCAAGGTTATGACAATGATTCTAATATGAAGGGAAAACACTAAGGGGTTTAACAGCGATTACTTGAAATAAATCCGAGAACATTATATATACATCATGTGCTTGTCATAATCTTAATCTTACTTTTAGTGATATGATACATTCTTGTGGTAAAGTTGTTTCATTTTTTGGAGTTATGCAATGCATATATGCATTATTTTCAAGTTCTCCTAAAAGGTTGAAGGTTTTGCTTGATAATGTTTTAGGCTTAACTGTGAAATCATTGTCTAACACTCATTGAGAGAGTCAAATAAAAAGTGTTAAAGCTATTAGATCTCAAGCTCCTCAAATAAGATTGGCTTTGATGGAATTATCTAGATCTTGTGATGATGCTAAGTTAAAAAGTGAAGCAGAAAGTTTGGTTAATGTAATTGAGAGTTTTGAGTTTTTACTTGGTATGATTATTTGATATGATATTTTATTCGCTATTAACATGGTGGGTAAAAAGTTGCAATCTAAATCTATGTGTATTAATGCTATCATAAAGAAATTAAAAGGTGTGATGGTATTTTTTGAGAAATATAGAGATGAAGGATTTGGCTCTAGTATAAATATTGTCAAAACTCTTGCACTTGAGATGAATATGAAGCCTACATTTCCAACTAGACATTGTATTATTAGGAAAAGACAATTTGATGAAATTGACCATAATGGAGAAATATAATTAGCTGAGGATTCTTTCATAGTTAATTACTTTCTAGTTGTTGTAGATATGACAATTCCTTCGTTGAAGAATAGATTTGAACAATTAACAACATTTGATAATATTTTTAGATTCTTATTTGATTCAAAGAAACTGAGCTCATTGGATGATAACAAATTAAGAGAATATTGCACTAAGTTTATAACTGACTTTTTCTTATGATAATGTGTTAGATGTGGATTTAGATGACTTTTTTTTTTCTGAATTAAAAGTATTGTAAATGACTTTGTCAAAAGAGTTAATGTTATCAATTAAAATTTTAGAATTTGTTAAAGCTGCAGATTATTATCCAAATGTTTCAACTGCTTATCAAATTCTATTGATTATACCTATGGCTGTAGCATTAGCTGAAAGAAGTTTTTTAAAGTTAAAATTATTAAAAACCTACTTGAGGTCATCAATGTCACAAGAAAGGTTGAATGGTTTAGCTATGTTATGTATTAAGAAAGATATGTTGGACAATATTGATTTTGATAATATTATTAATGATTTTGCATCTAGAATTGCATGGAGAAATTGTTTTCATAAATCATGATCATCTATGTATTTGTTAGTACAATTCTTTAAGTATTTTGCAGTCTAATATTATTATTTGAGTGCTGCTATTATTATTTTGTTGATACTGTTACTATTTTTAGTGATTTTATTGTTACTGACAATTGTAAGATATTATTAGTTGATGTTATGATCATTTAATATTTGGTTGAGTATATAGACTTATAAATTGAGCCACTTATATTTCATACTGGTTAGGTCGACTGTGCTAGGCCCAGGCCCAGGTCCACACGTCAACGGCCCATTTGCAAGAGGTAACTTCCCATGCATACGTAAAGACCTAAACCTAGCAGCTATTCCATATATAAGGTACTACTTTCCCATGATACAGGTACGACATTAGAACCCTGATACTCTTTGTTTACAGCCACCATAACCCTCACCAAAAGACTAACTTGAGCGTCGGAGGGGCCTGCCGGTTATCAACCCCCGGCGTGCCTTTATTGTTTTGCAGGTGCTTCGGAACTAACATCGACCAGCTTCATGGATCCAAGCGGTAACGTCCAACCTCACCAGAATCAGGCAGAACCAGTTGGCGCTCACCGTGGGGCCCGACGTCAGGGCACCACGTCCAGAAACATTTAGATCAGTCAGGCGGCAGCAGCCAATCCTGATATAGCCGCCGCCGCGGCACTTGCACTACAACGAATGGGTTTGTAGTTACCTGCCACTCTCCCGCAAACACATCCAGATTCCCACACGCAATCTTCGCACCCGAATGATCAACCACAACCTCAAAACCAAGATCAAGAAGAACAGAGCGTAGCCCTGAAGGACAACGTCGAGACTAATTCGCATCCTAACTTCCAGCACCCCCTAGACACAAATCCTCCTGCACCATAACAAACCTTCCTCACCCGAAGACAGATAGAGGATGCAGCCGATCTATTGATTCACCAAATCCTGCAGTCTCAGTTGGAACAACAACAGACTCCCGCTCGGCAGATTGGTGCGATGGCCGATCGCCATTCTGCTAAAGCCCTAGAAAAAATTGTGGACGATCCAATCAATGTAGTCATGAATTCTCGTCCAGATCATCCATCAACACAGTACAGCTCTCCCTTCATCCCGGCGATCCTAGATAGCCTCCCAGCGGTCGGTACTAAGATACCAACGCCATAAAAATACACTGAAAAGACCGATCCCCTCGACTACCTTCAACGCTTTCAGTCGGTGATGAACCTGCATTGCGTTCCAGATGCCATTCAATGTAAGGCTTTTTGCACAGCCTTTCAAGAAGGAGCTCGGCGATGGTTCAACAGTTTACCTCCGAGCTACATCACTTGTTTTGAAGACTTTAAGTCGCTATTCCTCAACCAGTTCGCCACAAGTAAACGGCCGCAGAAGACTGCGTTGGAAGTGATGCAGTTGACCCAGGGAAGGAATGAAGGTTTACGGGAGTTCATCACTCGGTTCAACAACGAAGCTATCGAAGTCCCTGACCTCACCTGCTCGTCCATGTTGGCGGCACTTATGAGCAACACAAGGGATGAAGAGTTTAAGAAGTCATTGGCTCTCGATCAGCCCAAGTCTGTTCAAGAGATAAGAAATCGGGCGGACAAGTATATCCAGCTCGAAGAAGTACTGAAAAA
>JAOTAX010000008.1:32657261-32667846 GCA_025629825.1 Erythroxylum guanchezii | reverse complement strand
CAATGTGGTTGTGGAATTGTGAAATATGTCATGTTCATGGAAAACAAGCTTTCAAAAATGTGCCATTTGGGCAAAATATTTTCAGTTCATGAATTACATGTTATGTGAGTTTGATGTAGTTCATCCAAGAATTGTCACGTGCACATTGACCAAGTCAAGGCTTCTCCCGCCTGCCCGCTAGTGACACGGAGCTTCTTTATGGACTCCCTCAAGTTTACAACTTCACAAGACCATTATATAGAATTGTGTAGTTCGTCATATTTATGGACTTGCCCAAACCATTGTGATGTATTTATGTGTTTACATGTGTTGGCAAGTTTGAGGAATGCTTGACTTATATGAATTGTGAATTGGTTTGACAAAGTTGAGAAATTTATGTTTTATGGATTTTTGTGAGAAATTGCTATGATCATGAATGTTTCAATGGTTTTTGCTTATTACCGATTATAAAAGTGTTACCCACGAGCGTTAAGCTCACCCCCATATCTTCCCATCCACAGGTGATGAGCAAGATGTAGAGCGATCGAGTTGAGTGTCGAGGCATTACTCCATTTTGCACTTTTGTTCTTTTGAAGTTAGAAATTGTAAAACAATGCTTTAGTTGCATTTTGGGAAATTATTGCTTTTGGCAAAGTTTGTATTTTGGATTTTATTGTAAGGTGGCTCGAAATGCTCACTAAAGCGTTGTAAAACTCTTATTTTGATGTGAATGAAATACATATGCATTATGTTTGTTTATGGCTTTTCAAATTTTTACATTGCTATTTTCAATTTTCATAAGGGTAGGGTTGAGTTGGTAAAAATTATCTTCTTGGAAGTTGTAGATGATCTTTCTAGCTTTCCAACGATATAAAGTTTGTAAGTTTTAGACATCGTAATGGAAAGATGTGATTGTTACAAGTTAGGATGTTGAATAGGACTTGTGTATGGGACAACTATGATGAATGATATAAAACTTTTGGTTTTGATAAATCAAATGGATTGAGAATTGAGAATGTTGTGAGATAAATTTGGTGTTTGAGTTGTTATGAAGTGATTTGGCACTAGAAGAGTTGATTTTGGGGAGATATTGAGTGTATATGATGTTAGAATGGATGTAGGAGGCTTAGGAGGGGCTTTGGAGGGGTTTGAGGAACCCCCATGTCCATTAGACGGACATTAGGTCCGTTTAATAGACCTTATCGGGTATAAAAACACACCCAGGCCAGTCTATATCTGTTAAACGGACCTTCTCGGGCTAAATGGGCTCTCAAACCCGATACATGTCTGTTAAATGGACATAGATGTCCGTTAAACGGATATTCGCGGGACAACTTAAGGAAATAACGATTTTTGACACATTTAGAAGCAAAATCTCATTTTGTAGTCTTCATGCAAGTTGTAGATCTAGAAGTCTTATTTCAAATGGTCTAAAAACGAACGCAATACAAATCTAGATTGAAAGTTATGGCAATCGCGCCAAGATAGGTACAAATTGATTGAAGGAATAAACATGTTCGATTCTTTCAGGTATAACTTCCTCATCCGACCTCCAAATGAGGTGATTCTTAAAGCAATGGATTCCTAACACATTTTCCTATCTCTAGATGAAAATTGGTACCTTTTGGAGTTGATTTGAAAAATTTTGCATTAGAGTAAGTGAGAGGTCGGTTGGGAGAGCATGATTTGGGTATGAACACACTTAGGCTTTTTATGCATATCTTGATCTATAGAGCTCCGATTGAGATAATTCTTGCTTCAAAGCGAACTAGAGACTTAGAGATACAAGTTAATTGAAGAATTCAGGTTGTGTTTTTGGGTGATTGACTGGTGTGGGCACACCACTATTGTAGAATGATGGCAAATGACCTACAGGGTAATAAGCATAAGGTTCATGACTCTGAATGTTGGGCTCCGAAAACGGGGTCCAACAAATAAGCTACTATTGTTTTCTTTAAATCAAAGAAGTTTTCTGATTTCATTGCATCATAAGTGCTGCATTATTATTTATGAATGATTTGTGAAATCTGCTATATGTTTTTTTTACATGATTTGAGTGATGATTTTTCAAAATGAAAAGACCATGAAAGTGTTATCTTTGGAAAAGATGCATGTTTCTAAAAGCGTGTTTTCAAGAATGGTTTTTCAAGATATACATCAAGGATATGATAAGCAAGTTTTCAAGAAAAGTGCCATTTTGGGCAACAAGTTACAAGATTATGAAATACATGTTATGTGGGTTTGTGGTGGTCCCCTAAGTTAAGTCAAGTGCACTTTGTCAAAAGGCTTCTCCCGCCTACCCGCTAGTAGCATGGAGTTTCTTCATGGAATCCCATAAGTTCACGGCTATGTAAGACCATTAAATGGGATTGCGATAGTACGTTCTGTTCACAGCTACACAAGACCCTTAAGGGAAATGTGTAGTATGTTCTGTTTTGGATCCACCCAAACTATTCTGATGTGCTTATGTGCTTATGATAAGTTTGAGCAAGTTTGATGCATTCATGTTTTATAATTTGTAAATTTTTGGCTGAAAGCCTAAGAAACATGTGTTTTAAAAACTCAATGAAAGTTTTCTATGACAAGTATAATGTTTTCAAAAGTTTTGCTTACTTATTTTGTTATAAACTGTAACCCACGAGCTTTTCAAGTTCACCCCCTCTTTTCCCCATCCTCAGGTGATAGCTGAAAGATCAAGTGATCAAGAGCTTAAGGGAAATTCACAAAAGTTGCTATATTCGTTGTTTGAGTAGAACTTGGGATTGCACAATATATAGGTGCATACCAAGTTTATTTGTTTAAGAATTACTGTAATTTGAGACTTAGAGATTATGTTGTAATATGGCTTAGAATGCCATTAAAGATTTGTAAGACTCTCTATTTTAAGGTTATTGAAATATGAATGATGTATGGATGTTGTTAAGTACAAGTATGAATTTTCGTATGGATAAGTCTGGGTTGAAATAAGGTAGAAGAAGCTCTCAATATGAGTAAATGAATTGAATTGTGATTTGATGACACATGTACATATATATATACAAACGTGCGACTAAGTGAGATTTAAGAGAAGGCAAAGCAGGAATTATTAATCAGAAGTAGTTAAATGTGATGAGACAAAGGGACTAAGAATTAAGAAATTAATGAAGTCAATTTGGTAACTGAATGGTTAATCTCAAGATATGCCAAATTTCCCAAGTGCAAATTTCGAGCCTTCCTTAAGGGAAAAAGGAATTGGTGTTATGACTTTAGGGAAAACACGGATTGAGATAGGCAAATGTGCCTTCTGGAAAGCTGTAAGTCTTTTTCTTAGCTTTCCAATGGTATATAGAAGGAAACTTTTGACCCAGATGTTCAAAAGTTATGATCCTTAGAAGAGGAAATGTTTAGGAGCGTCAAGTGCTATCGTCTGTAGTGACGTTATTGAGTCTATGATGACGTCATTTCGTCTTAAGAATGCATCATCTGTAAGGATGCATTCGTTTGTATAATTATAAGAGTATCGTTTGCTTATTCGCTTTGTCTCAAGACAGACGCTTCGTCTGTAATGACGTCATATCGTCTGTAATGAAGTCATCCGTCATAAGAGGTACATCGTCTTAAGTTGACTTTGCATCGTCTTAGGTTGACGCCTATCGTCTGCTTTTTCGCTATCGTCTTAAGACTTTGATTTGTCTACCTTTGGCCATTCGTCTGCCTTGGGCCATTAGTCTGCTTTGCGCTTTCGTCTACTTAGCGCATTTGTCTGCCTTCTGATTCGTCTGTCTTTTGTATCGTCTGCTTATTCGTTACCGTCTTAAGACTTCACTTCGTCTTAAGACTTTAATTCGTTTTCCCTTGGCCATTCGTCTGCTTTGCGCTTTCGTCTACTTAGCGCATTCGTCTGCTTTCTGATTCGTCTGTCTTTTGTATCGTCTACTTATTCGCTATCGTCTTAAGACTTCGTTTCATCTTAAGACTTTCGCGTCGTCTGTAATGACGCCATATCGTCTGTGATGATGTCATTCGTCTTAAAACTTTTGCTTCGTCTGTATTTTGCTTCGTCTTAAGTGTTGCATCGTCTTAAGTTGACTTTGCTTCGTCTTAAGTTGACTTCGGCATTCGTCTGCTTCTTTCATTCGTCTGCCTCATGAAATTATTTGATTTCGTATTCATCTAGTTCATGCTACTATTTGCTTTCATATTCGTCTGCCTCATGCTAATATTTGCTTCCGCATTTGTCTGTTTTGCTTTGTCTGCTTCGCTTCGTCTGCTTTTGCCATTCTTTTGTTTTGCTTCGTATGCCTGCCGTTTCGTCCGCTATTTGATTTGTCTAAAGCTATCTGCTATTATCTGGCCTCTTTTCGACCCTTCAAACGATAGAATCTGTCTTCAAGGTCTTCATAAAAGTTGTGATCTTGAAGTTTTCTTTCGAACCTTCCAGGAGTGACCTAGGTCTGAAAACCCTAGATCAAGATAAGTCTTTTTTTCCAAAACAAGCTCAATATGATTGAGGTCCAAACCCTGATTGATTCCTTCAGCCATAGCTTCGTTCTCTGACCTCTAAATGAGTTAAGTCCTGTGTCTAGATGAACTATAGATATAGAGTATTGAATGACCCAAAGGGATAGAATTTTAATCCCAGCCTCTAACAGGCTCAATGTATGGATGGAAGTCGAACATAGAATTTTTATTCGGTATAAGAAAGATTTGAAAGCCCGACACTAAGGTATCAGAAAATGAGGATGAATTGAGGATGAGGGTTCAATAAGAATAACCCTGCATGGGAACAAGTACAAGTACACGTCTCATGATAAGGAATGTTGGGTTCAGGAATCAGTGCCTAACAGTTAAGGTATCAGGAAGAAGAAGATGAACAGTAGATGATGGCTATATAACGTAATACGCAAGTTCAAGTTCAAAGATTGTGCATGATTTCTGAAAGTTAGGCTCTGGAAGCAAGCGGGGTCCAACATTTGTAGTATCATGATGTTATGAAGAGTTGGGTTCCAAAAACGAGATCCAACATATGTGGTATCAAAGAAAGAGGTTGAGTTCTGGAAACAGTGCCCAACACATCTCTAGGGAAAGGTATGCCAATTGTCCCAAAATAGGTAAAATATGATTGAGGACATGATCATGTTTGGCTCTTTTGGCCATAACTTCACCATCTGACCTCCAAATGAAGTGATTCTTAAACCAATAGATTCCTAACACATTTTTCTATCTCTCCATAAAAATTGGTAGCAATTGGTGTTGATTGGAAAAATATTGATGGAAAGAGAGTGGGGGAATCATCTGGAAGAGCATGAATCAGTTATGAGACATGCATTAAGGATTTATACCCAGGAATGTCATTGCACATGCATTGTACATATTTCATATACATATGTGTGCACTGTTAAATACTTTTAATTGTACAAATTGTGATATATGTGTATGTTATTTGTTATAGAGGAGCAACTGGAACGTCAACCTCCAGACATTGCCGAAACTTCCAAGCATTAGCTTCGGGAGCGACTTGTAAGTAACCTAGATGGTCTTACTTAATTAAATGCTTGTTTTATATTGTGTTTGAATTGTTGAATGAATGTGTTCTGATTGTTGGATTCTGGACAGTGAAGGTCTGATAACTATGATATTCGAATGAGATATTGAAGTGCTACTTGAATGTGAATATGACGAACTAAATATTTATGATATGATTGATTGTACAAAATGCATTCCATATATGAATGCATGATTAGATAAAGAGAGTTGTGACCTGAGTAGCCACCGAAAACGAGCTTAAAGCTCCACATTGATTAAGAGCCAATGGCTCACTATATAAAATGAGCCCTATATCCCTAACGGATAAGAGAAAGTTATAAATGAGCCCGATATTCACAATGGATAGGGGACGGGTTAGGCACTCGGTCACAACAACGTAATAATTGGAAATGAGTCACATAAGCATTTCATATGCATTTTAATAAATATGTTGATTGTTTGAAATGCCAAATTGGTTTGGTCTTAAGTGAAAATGTTAAATGTGTTCAATTATGAAAAAAATGCAAAGTTGTGAAATACATGTTTTCTGAAACGATGTGATGCATGAATTAAGTGAACCATCGATGATGGTTACCTCATTGAGTTCGTGAAACTCATCAAAATTGTAACGTTGACTTTTCAGGACCGAGAGACGACTCTAGCTATTAAGAGACACCACAAGCAGTGTAGACTTGTGAATTGGGAAGAGAAGTCATGGGTTAAAGGTCGGTCAGCTAGGTTTTAGACAACTTAGATAGATTTTGTGCATTTCTCTTTCATGTAGCACTTTTGTATTAGGTTTTGATGATGTACATGTAAGGAATGTTGAAAGATACATTGTAAGCCTTCGGGTTTTTATGATATGAAATGAGGAAAATTTTAGGTTTTAAAATATTGTGATTTTTCTTATGGTGCTTTATAAGTGAATAAAGATATGATGCCATGTTAAGTGAATGTAGTGATTGGACGTAGCGCGCCATTATCTTAGGTTATGTACTGGAATGACCTCCAAGCGTCCCGGTATGTATCCTAAGGTAAGGGGCGCTATAGTCTAGGTGTGTGAACCCTAATTTGTGCTACAGTATTTTTTGATTCTTTTATTTAATGCAATTGTTTTGATTGATCTATTGTGATTCAGTTATGTGTTTTATATATGTTCTAATAGATCCGAAATATTAGTACATAATCTGATTTCATAATACAGAGATTGCGAAATCATGTGTGTGAATAAATCTACCATAATTAAAAGGAGTTGATTGCAAACCTAGAGATAGGTCGACAAAAATCCTCTAGATTAAGGTTAAATCTAATAGTGAAATGTACAAATCGATAAAGCAATACTAGAAACTTTAACCTAAGTAATTTTGGTTAATAAACCTATAGATTAATTGTTAGTATTATCGAGAGAGTTATTAGCATAAGATAGGAATTTACACGATTCAATAGTCAATAAAACAATTTCCTGATAAAAAGGTTAATCATCTAATGGTTTTAGGGGGATTTATTAGCTAGACACTAATTATTAATATTGAATGTTTTCTAAATGACTTCTTTTGTTTATATGTTCATTATTATTTCATACTTTATTTTAATTGTTTAAGTTTAATTTCTTTGTTAAAATCCAAAATCAATTTTTAGGCTAGATAATAGGAGAAAGCTAATTACTAGTAATCATTGTCTTCGTGGGATCGACCCGTACTTGCTTATGCTAGCTATAATGATGTTGTCCACTTATAGTAAAATCAATATTGGTATATAAATAACCAATCAAAAGCCTCATCTCTTTTATAGAGATCCACCATTAAGTTAATAAGGGATTATTTCTTCTTTGCCTTACTTTGTGTCAATAGCACTCTAATATCCTTTAAAGGATTTGCAGTAGCTTTTAGAGTTTGAGAAGTAGATGCTTGATTTATATCAGAGAAAGAGAGGGAGAGATAAAGATAGAGAGAGAGAGAGAGTCTAAAAGCAAAATTGTTTTTTTAGTATCAAGGATATTTATGAGACTCAATAGATGAAAGGGATTTGATTTTTGGTTGATTAAAGGTTCAAATTCCTTTGGCTACCTTTTAAATACCTAGAAAATTAAAGGGATTTTAGATGATCTCAAATGGATACATAAAATGGAGCTATGTTAGATGCTAATCAATGACTCAAAAGTATCAATCCATGGCACTAAAGGAACATTAATGGTTAGCTTCCACTTTGAGCTTATAGACAATGTTAAAATTTAAGACTTCTTATATGGAAAAGGTGCATCTTCCTTTACCCTGACTTGTTAGACCACCTTGTATTTAATAGTCCAAAATTCATAAGAAATAAACTAGTAAGCAGTGATATGTAGAAGAGTGATAAGTGGGAAAAATTCCCGCTCTCCTGCTCTTATAAGACAACTTGCAATAATAGTCTTGCTTCAACGTGTTTCACCCTTAAAACTCATCATTTCACTTGAATTATTTCTTATGTGCCAATTTTCATGTTACCTTGTTTTTAAATCCATTAAAAGTAGTTTGCGTATTCATAAATGTTGTTTAAGCCCCTTAGGTTCCTTCTTCTTTTTTTCGCCTATTATTTCACTCACATACCTAATTTTCAATTGCTTTTTCTTCCCTTTTACTTATCATTTTACTTAGTAGCTTCTTTTTTCTCTCATAGACATTGTTGTGGCCATAATCTCTAATGCTTAGCTTTACATCCTACCATTTCCAATGTTTGGTATGTTTTCAATTTTTTGTTTTCTTTATACCACAATTTTCATCATTTCCCTTAGTTGTTTCTTTACTACTTTTTCTTTTTATTTGATTGCATTTGGTTTTTTTTACCCTTTTCTTTTCCTTTTTTATTCATAAGTCTGCCATTCCATTACTAAGCATCCCTTCTTATATTTCTTTTATCATTCCAACCTAAGATTTTCTTCATTTACTTAACTAACTCTCAAAGTTATTTTTGTTACAATTTATCCAAAACTCTTAAAATATTACAAAATTTCCTAAAAATCCTGAAATTAATGCCTAAAAATTAAAGTCCACCTTTACAAAATTTAGAATTTTTTTTAAGAAAATAAAGGAGTCATATTGATTATAGATCCTAATAAGGAGACATACAGAAGTCTAAGCTTGAGTGTTACTTAAGCTTACAAATACAAAGTATAATTATAGCTTTATAAGTTAAACAAAATGATCTCTACTTTGCTTTATAAGCACTTAAGACCATACTAGTAATTACCCCGCAAATCTTTAGCTTGAGTATGCTTCCACTAGTACTAGTTAATTAAATAAGCAAATGAGATTATGAGTCTCATTTTTCATGAAACTACTGCTACACTTAAGTTATAATTGATGGATGAATATGATCTCCCTAGTATTAGTTTTCTTCTTAAGCAAAATAAAAAGTGTTTCTAAAAATTTTGAAATTTCTTTCTATATAATTAAAATTTCCAAAGTCACTAAAAAATAGAAAAATAAAGAATATAAATTAAAAAGAGCATAAAATTAAAGTTAAACCTAGACAATATAAAGCGATTGATTAAACATGTATTTTTCTTATTTTCTAAATTTTCTTGACAAACAAAAAATTTAAGAAGATGATAAAACGGACTAATTTACTTGGGACTCTATTTATAATGTATAAGGTAGCCTTAATAGCCTCACCCCAATAATAATCTAAAAGGTTTGTCCTACTCGGTGTGTGACTTATCACATCTTTTAGAGTGCCACACCATTAGTTCAAGATTATCTGGCTACTATTCCACAATTTTTTTTAAATATTTGGAAAATAAACATTTTTCTTGTTTGAAAATTCTATGTTTTTCATATTGTAATCGTATTTGACAATCTTAATTTTTTATTTAGTTCTCAACTTCAGTCTTAAAAATATTAAACTTTTCATGAATTTCATAATTTTCTTTAATTAAAAACATATATCCAAATCGAGAATAATCATTGATGAAAGTAGAAAATATATGGAATTGCAAATAGTAGGTGCATATGGTCCATAAATATCAATATGAATGATCTCAAGAAGATTAAAAGTGTAAGTTGACCTCTTTTTCTTTGTTTTAGTTAATTTTCTATGCAATAACTAACACATATTTCTAGGTTGCTAAAATCAAGAATTGGAAGAATATTTTCTTTCTTTCAACTTATTATCTAAACATGTGGCCAAATTTTTCATGCCAAAATGTGAATTTTTTTTTATCAGAGGTCCTTTGGTAATAATAATATATTTATGAAAAAGCATATATATCACCGAGAGTAAATTTTTTAATAAATCATACAATAAAAAGATTGTAACAATATGTTTTATATTAAAAAATAAATGTACATTAAAGTTTTTATTACAAAACTATAATCTTCTTTATCAAAAATAGACAAAGGTATCGTATTCCATCTGAAAGATGATATGTAAAATGTGTTATGCTAAATGCGTTTACAAAATCTACATTAAGTTCTTCATTATTGCTAACAATTTAACTTAATTTGATTTCCTCCTAGATATAAAACCCTACATTATGGAAGTAACAAGATTAGAGGCTCCAATAGATATTCACGAAGAACTTAATGTGGATATAGAAACATTATATTCATGAATAATAAGAGCCAAAGTGTTATTACCTGAGTATTCTAGATTTTCTTTTTAGGCTTTATATTTCTTATAGTTAGGCATCCCATGACCTTTATTTTTAGAAAAGAAACATCTTATACTCTTTATGACATCCTCAGAAATGCTTACACCACTCATTTGACCTAGTTCTTTAAATTAGGAATTTTTATGAAATTTACATATGACTTTTTTGTTTTGTTTTAGATTTAGGTTTAATGGTTATCAAGGTCATATGTATAATATTCTTAAGTTTCTCTTCCTTAGCAACATAATGGGTGATGAGAGACTTTATCTCCCAAGCCTCAACCTTTGAGTTATCGGTGTTCACAAAAATACCAATGTTGGACCCCATACCCCACCCGTAGGTGTTTGGGGGTTATACCTCGGCGTGTGTTTGCGGGTTATACTGCAGCATCCAACACCAAATTGGTATTGTCCTCTTTGGGAATCGAACTCGCGACCCCTCAAGGTTTTGTTGTTTCTAAGAACACGCCTCTTA
>JAOTAX010000008.1:32637732-32650987 GCA_025629825.1 Erythroxylum guanchezii | reverse complement strand
CTTAATTGAAAATCAGACCAACAATGACCAATCACCAATCAATTTTAATTTCACACGTTCGGTTCAACTTCTACAAGTCAAAATGACAAAATTCAATTTCAATTTCAACTTCACTTCAACAACCGAAATCAGCTTCAACCTTCAAGCCTTCAACATTCACACATTCAGATTTTTCCCCAAATCCACCGTCATCCGAAATCAACCTCTACCATTTTCCCCAATTCTACCATTTTTTTCCCTCGTTCTCAGCCGAAATCAACCTAGGATTTTCCCCAAATCCACCTCCATCCAACAACAACACCAAATCAACAACACCTAGGATCACAGAAGCAATCAACAACAAAATTCCATCAAAAATCAAACACAAAATCAAAAACATACACCCAAAACAATCGGGCCTCGAAGGGAGAAACGTCGAAGACTTGAAGGAGGACTGGAGAATTGGACGAGACGTTGACGGCGAGGAGGAGACGGTGAGGAGACGGCGACGGCCAGGCGAGACACGGAGAGAGACACCGGAGAAGAGAGGAGGCGTGCGGCGTGGGAGAGGAGAGGCCGAAGAAGAATCCAGAAGTCGAGGGGGGGTAGTTTTAGGTTAAAATTTTCCGGAAATTGCAAATTAGTCCTTGCAATTTCTGAAATTTTGCGGTATCGGCCGGATTTTAAGGTTCTAGCCGGTACTGTCCGGTAAACGCCGGTACTGGCCGGAATTTGACGCCGGTATCGACGTTATGGATTTCATACCATTTTTCGACCGGTACCGGCCGAAACGGTATGAAATCTGTTTCTTTGCACTAGACACGTTCGTATTGGTGATTGTGTTTACTATAAAACCCTAATTTTTTTTACAGGGAATAAAAAGCAAATATGAAGGGCACCAGAAGACACATGAAAACGAGTTAATAGTGAGAGAGAGAACATGAAGCTCTCATATTCCTTTGATATAGTAGCATAGTAGACGATAACTTGAGCTGAGAGTATTTTAGCCTTTGGCCTTTTTTGTGCGGATTAAAGTTTGTTTATGCTAATTTGTTTGGTTCACTGAGACCAATAGTATTCTTCTACTACAAGTTTTAGGGTTTGACTTTTTTAGAATTAGTTTGGAGTATTATTGATTTAGGCGAATTGTACTATATCCTGGAACTTTATTGGATTGCATCTTGTTATATTGTGGTGATGTTTTGAGTTAGGGTGTGAAATTTGTAAAGTTTCTATTTGATTTAGTAGAATTACTTGTCGGTTCGACCATAATTTTTCTGTCTATACTAGGGGGTTGTTTGGTAAATATGGTGTTATATTTATTTTTTGTCATATATATTATTCGTTTTGATTATTTATTACAATTGTGTTACTTGAAATTGGTTGATTGTTCTTGTCGATATTGTGGGTATTATTGTTTGGAGCCCTATAATTGCTATTAGAGCCATAAATATGGAGAATAGTATAGTTCTATAGTTAAATTGATATCGATCAATTACTATACGGAGACTCATGATGAAATATCTTTTGTATTGCAGAGATCTTAACAACCCAATTGATATGCAAAAGGTAAAAAAACATAGCGTTCTTGTAAAACCCCAAACTTTTCCTTTAATTGAATATAAATTTTTATTTTGGTGAATAGTATTTTTAGATGAATAGTAATTTTTGGGGGGACCTAACCCTGAAATATTGAACAATGTTTGGAATAAGTATTAGAGTTTAATGATACTGAAACGGATCAAAAATAAATTTGATCGGATGGATTGCAGGAGTTCCAAAAATTTAGGACTAAAATGTCCTTTTTGGAAAATAATAAGAATTAATGATTTTAAACCCATTCGGATTTTTTAAAGCATCCAATCAATAAGTATTGACTTTAATTATAAATTTTCATGGTCAATTTGATAATAAGACAGTTACAGAATATTTTCATAATTTAATTCGGTTAGCTGTAGAATTAAATTCATTAAGGGGAAATTTGGTCTCTTACATGGTATTAGTGGATTAATGAGTCATTAGAAGATGACCAATTAGAGAGTGACATATGTATCATTAATGGGGAGTATAAAAGTTAAAACTTAAGACAAATTGCTTCATTCTTTTAACATAATTGTGAGACTGAAACAAAAATAAAAAAGAGAGAATCAAAGGTGAAATTTTGGCCAAGGAGAAAGAAGAAGAAGAGTGTAGCTGTTGTTGATCGGTTTTGAGTTGGATTTGAAGAGATCTTGACCAAGCCTAAGTATTCATCAAATACCCAAAAGATTGGAGGAAAAAGTGGTAAGTTTTCCTAGCTTAAATTTCTAATTTTAATGGGTTTTTGAGTGAGATGGATATGTTTAAGATCAATGGTGATTTTTGACTTGCCAAGGAGTAAATAATAAGCTTAAAAGCATTTAAGGGTTGAAACCAAGAAATCAAGATTGGAAGAATCAGCCATGGCTAGGTCTTTTTAGTGTGATTTGACCTAAAAATTCTATTATGATGTTTTATGATGTTCATAGCATGGTTTTGATGCTAATGAAGTAAAGAAATGAAAAAGAATTGATTTGGATTTGAATTGTAAAAGTTTAATGCGAAATATGTTAAGTTAAGCCTTAAGGGCATTTTTGGTATAAAAGTATGAATATGAAGTAATGACCATGTGAATGTGATTAAGGATAGTCATTAAGTGTATTTGTGGCATTGGAATTGTTAAATTAAGTGTTATGTTATTAATTGGAAAAGCTTATTATATGGGGTGTATGTGGAAAGTAATGAAATTGAAATAGTCTATGAGGTGTTTGGATGAAGTTTGGCATAGATATTAGGTGAATAGTGTTGAAAAATTGGAAAGAAAATGAAATAACAATATAAATATATGTGGTGAGGACAATTTGGCCTTAAGAGGAAATGTAGTTGTTGGTGTGAGTTGTGGAAGTTTGATTATGGTTATGGTGAATTAATTGGGTGAGATAGTATTTTGAAGAAATTGATTAGTTAAAATGGGTAAAAGATGGTATTTAAATAATTTTCAAATTTAAACTATGTAACGGAGAACAATAGGTTAGCTTACAGACGTAAGCAAAAATACGATTAGAGTACGTTTTACGCGATTAAATACTAATCTCGAATTCGGTTAAACCGAATATATAGTTTTAATGCTTTATTTTTTAATCTGAAAATAAATGCCTAAGTGAAATGCGATTTGTGTAAGTAAAGGAGAGGCACAAAACGTGTGAGTGTGCTTAGCGAATATCACAAGTTGTTTCAACATGCCATTTTAACTTCTAAATCTTGAAAATGTACCAAATGTCACAAGTTGTTTCAACAAAAGGGTAGTATCATGTTACCATTTTCAATCTCAAATTTCAATATCATTCATCCCAAATTTGGTCTAGATTTCTTCTAGAGATTTTTAGTAATATTCTTAGGTTTCCGTTCCAATTAGAATCACCCAATTTGTAGGTCTGTAGACCTAGTTATGGTTAAAACATTGGGACTAGTTCAAGTTAACCTACGATAGAATTCCACTACACATTTCTCCCTTGTCATATTCAACTAATTCCATACAAAGAAACATCAAAGTAATACCAAGACAACAATGATCTTAAACACATCCATCTCACTTAAGAAAACCCATAAAAATTATAAATTTAAGCTAGGAAACTTACCACTTTTTCCTCCAATTTTTTGAGTATTTGATGAAGACTTCAAGATTTCTTCAAATCACCATCAAATTGCATCAAAAATGACAACACTCTTCTTCCTCTCTCCTTGGCCAATGTTCACCCTTGGCTTCTCTTCTTTTCCCTTTATTTTTTTGTCTCTCAAGTTATTCTCTCATCACTCTCACTTTTATTTTGAAAGAATGAAGCAAAATGTCTTAAGTTTGGCTTTTTATACTCATTTAATGGATTACTCATGTCACCATCCTATTTGTTATCATTAATGACTCATCAAACACATGCCATCATCTCATTGCTCACCTCCAATGACTCGTCATTCCACTAATATCATGTAAAAGGACCAAATTGCCCTTAATTAGTATAAAAAGACCAAAATGCCCTTTAATGCATTTAAATGACCAACTAGCCGAATTAAATCCCAAAAACATTCCACAATCGTCTTATTTTCAAATTGACCATGAAATACTCTAATTAGGTTTAATACTTATTGATTGGATGCTTTTAAAAATTTTGAATGGGTTTAAAATCATCAATACCCATTATTTTCCAAAAGGGTATTTTAGTCTAATAATTTCGGATTATCCGAATTCTGTTCAAACAACCTCCGTTTTAACCTGTTTCAATTCCTATAAACTCCAATCCTAATTTTAGAGCCTTTCATCATATTTTGAAATTATTCAGTGACTTTGCGGTTGCCTAGAAGAATTTTTGGATTGAATCTGGAAATTACTAAATGTCACCAAAATTGTTTGAAATTCATTCAAAACTGTCACCTAAATCTCTAAAGCACATTTCGGGATTTTTAAAGCTCATTCTGTAGCTTGTCGGAGTTTTCGGAAATTTTTCAAGAAAATTTTGGTTGAGTCTAGAATCATCTCTAGTTTATCCGTGATCTCCGTTATAAACTTAATAATACATTTAAACGCTTAAATTACTCTAGTACACCATAAATAGAGCACACTCTATAAAATGCATGTACAACACATTATATACTACAATTATCGAACTAGGATATTACAAATCATTGGGTATTAGAAGAAAAAGTTTGAGTCGCCCAAAGTTGGGCTCTTGTACGTACCCCTATCTCATATTTAGTAGGAAGAGATTTAGAGATTACCTTGTTAGCCTCATCGCAAACAACTGTTGGGTTAATTACTGCCGTCAAAATCCCATAATCCCGATGCAAACCCCCTTCCTTTCTACTAGGAGATGCTAAATCCAATGCCTTAACTCTACCCAACTCCATGTGCTCCAAAGTATCATTAGATGGTAGATTTAAAACTGATGCATCCTTCATGATTTTTTGATTCTCAATGTGATCCTCAGTCTCCTCATCATCTAACAAGGAAAATCTATTCTTGGTAATAATAATCCCTTCAACAGTAACAACAACAGAAAGTTCATCAACAGCTCCCTCACATTCGGATAATACAACCACTAGATTTTCTATTTTGACAGCATGCTCATCAGAATTATCATCAACATCTTTGACCACAACAACTTCAAGGTTTATCTTTTAGACAATGAAAACAACAGGTGTAACAGAGTCTAGAATAATCGTAGTAGTACCAAAGCTCACCAAATATATTGAAGTCGTATCATTCAAACCAGACCCAGAATTGTTCGTCGACGCAACTACATTAGTTGTATCAGTATGTTCATCCATAACAACATCAATAATACCATCATCGTGAGTATATTTTTTTAAAGTTTCTTGATGTTTTTCATATTTTTCTTTCAATGTTTCTGTCTCCACTAGATTCTCCAACTCCATTATGATAGGTTCTTTACCCTTATTGATCTATTTCGCAACCTCAGAAGTCTCAACACCCTCCTTGGGCAACCATTTTTTAGGCAGCATAAACTTGTCTCCATTAAGCGCTCTACAATTCTCCTTGTTGTGTCCAATCTTCTGGCAATGGAAACAATAATCCGGACTATCTTCATATTCAATATTTTTCCAGAAGCCCAAATTCCCATTCTTCAAACAGAAATGGCGAGGCAACTCCTTCGAAACATCCAACTCAAGGCAAATTCTCATTGTCCCAGGTCTTGCCAATGTTATCGTTGAAGCATCGACTTTTAGTAGATTTCCAACAATTCTCCCAATTAAAAAGAGGGGTGTCCTTAGCAAAAAAATGCAACAACAGTGAAGGAAGATTAATCCAAACCGAGGTTATTGGTGATTCTTCCGTTAGTGAAAATTTCCCAAAATTTCTCTTGATTATGAAAAATTATATGTAATATTCCCTAATTATAAATAACCATATAATAATTGATCCCTTAATTCAATGAAATGACTAAAATATAGTTATAAGAAAGACTATAATGATTGTTACACCTAAAATGACTTCATTCTTTCTTGTTTTTAGTCCACATGGCTTTAATTTCCTTAAAACACTTTTGAATTGTATTTGATACTCCATTTGGCTAACTTTTATCCTTTGATCACTTTTTCCTTTCATTAAGCTTGATCTTTGAATTTTTGCTTAACTCTTTAAAAAATTACCTTTTTTATATTACCAAAGATAAAAATATTAAAAGTAACATATTTTGTTGTCATCAAGATCATAACTTAGAACCCCACGTGGTTTAACAAAGCACGTGTAAGACACTTCTCTTTTTGAATGGTCACTTGTAGAGTCATTTGAATCATCCCAAGTAAAGGCTTTGAGAGCCTTCTTTTCCTTATAATCTGTCTTCTCCTGAGTACAATTGTTTTCATGTTTCTCACCATCTATAAAATGGCATTTAGACATCATATAATTCGATTTCCTATACCCAGATCAAATAATTAGTTGATTTCCTTTAGGAACCAAACTTACCCTTCTTAAATTCACTTCTCTTAGAGAAATTCTGAAATTCTTTCTCCTTAACAACTTCTTAAACTTTCTAATGATCATGTTATATCATCCTTATTACTACCACTTGAGTATGCATTTTCCTTTTCACCTAAGTCTTACTTTAAATCCTTAAGTTCCAATATTTGTTTCTAAGAACCACCTCTTCCTTTTGTGTTTCGTTAGTCCTCATCATCTAATGGTAGTACATTTTGGCTTTTTGAATGGTCGTCATTTTATCTTCACAAATCTTTAGAAGAGACCTAGGTAATTTATAAGATTTTCCTAGGCCTTCAGAAGCATTTACGACATCAATGAATCTAGTGTAATATTATTGAAATATTTCGTTATTATTTAAATATTTCATCATGTTCTATTTAGAAAGACTTATATTAGTGTACAATTATGTGAACTTTTCTCTCCTTGACTAAGTTAGTGTCCTTTTGTATGACTTATAATATAGTATATACAAAACTTTATGCCATTACAATTTAAAGAAATCAGTTTCTTGTCTTAGATATCTTATTCTTTCTTTTCTTTAGGAGCTCTCTTATCATATAAAGTTTTAAAAGGAATGAATAGGTCATTAGAAACAATTTTCCACAAGCTAATTTCTTCAGCCGTAAGAAAGAACTTTCTTTTCTCTAAAATGGAAAATCATTTCCATAAAAGCTGAAGCCTTATTATTTTTTTAGGCCTTAGTTAGCTAAAGATGATAATCCACCAAAGTATACCATGATGATATTTACTCAAAATTTCATTTAAAATCATTATAAATGAGACTCTCTTTATTAGTCCTTATTGGCAATAGTAATAAATATGTAGATTTTAAACTAGAGAAAATGACTAATAATACCAAAATATTCCAAATCTTTTTGAGTCAGTAGCCTTATAATTTTGAGTATCTAGATGATGTACCAAATGAATACAATTGCTTTAATGTAGTATGTTCTATTCGATTAAATAGTGTTATGAAAGTTTAATTTGACAGTAAAAGCAAAAAAATTGGTAGTCAAATAAGTGCAATAAGTAATAAGAGTAGAGATGGGAGATTGTAAACCAATTTTGTAGTAGTCTGGAAAATACCCAACCTACATCCATCTCTAATTCTCACCTGGGATTCAACTATTTTCTTCTTTCAAGGTGTAAAGGAACCTTCTTACAAAAAAATATTTCTTTATCTCAGGTAAAGAGAAATCTTTCTACAATATTCCTTGATGGTGAAGAGGAACCATTAGCTGTTTTTAAATCCTAAATTTTAGTAATAATAGCCCCTAATTAATTTTGTTTAAGAACAAAAAGGTTTTTCTTTATTAGTAAAAAACTTAACTATTTTTCAAAGCTCTATAAATTTTGTTTAAGAATAAAAAGGTTTTTCTTTGAAAAATCAAAATTTAATTTCTTCTAATAAATAAAAAATCACACATTAATATTTAACATAATTTTTGTGCATATAAAGCCTTTAAAGTATTAAAATGATTAGGATATAAGAAAGATTATATTAATTTTTACACATTGAAAGGTATTGAATCTTCCTCAATTTTGACCCATTTGGCTTGATTTCCACTTCAATAATATTAAAGATCTTTAACTTTTTTGATTCCTTACTTTTGGCTTTATAAGTCACTTGATGCATGACTTTACTTTATATCATATCTTTTGGCTCAATTAATTCATATGATTAAGTAATTTGATTTTGTTTTCCTTTAATCACTAAAGCTAAAACTTACTAGAAATTATATTTTATTATCATCAATTCATTCAATACAGAGGAATCAATAAATAGCAAGTGTAAGTGTGCTCCACTTGTTATGTAAAAATAATTTAATGATAAAGTGAAGAAGACCTTTGATCATCGTACTATGAATAAAGAACGAAAAATAAGCAAAACATTGGTAACACCACCACTTGGTTAAAACTGCCAAATTTGCGTTAGAGCTTAAACTAAACTCAATTTAAACCCAATTTCCATTGACTATTAGCAAAAGAGCAGTAAGCCTTATTAAAATTTTCATAAGCTGTCAAATTCGAACATTCTTTGTTGAAGCACAAGTCTATAATGTAATATCCTGTTTTTCGGAACATGCTTAGGGTTTGACCCTAGATTAAGTATTGCATATACATGCATAACATTAGCATTCATACATGAATTTATATTTGAACACATTATAAAGATAGCATATACACTCAATTGACTTATTCCGGGGTATGAAAGAAGTTAAGTGAACATGATGTGAATTGTGATTTGGTATGTCTTGAATTTTGGTATGTTCAGATTTCAATTAGAAATTGGGATTAAATGTTATTAATTGGGAGATTAATGGATTAAAAGTACACTTGGACTAGAAAAAATACCAAGTGGCTAGATAAATTGATACATGAAAAATTTGGATGATTTAGCCTATAATTGAATGACATTTGGCATAGTTAAATGAGTGACAAATGGACAAATAATTAATTGACAAATGGATCAATCATTGTGTGACAAATGGGCTGGTAATTTGATGACAAATAGCATAGTTGATTAATGGACAAGTGACCTAGTTAGTTGAAGACATTTGGCAGCACCTATGCTTGATAAGTGCTGAACATGCCATAAGACATATGGCTATTCAATTACATGACACCTAACACCTTAGCTGGTGAGTTTCTGCAAGAGTAAGTTTCATTCAGCACATTTCTCTTCTTGTTTCTTCTCACCTACCACCGAAACCCTCACTTCTTTCATCTCCCTATGTATGTTTATGCTTATGTCTAATTTATATACAAAAATCCATGTTTTACCGTCACAAAATTAAGTAAAAGATCGAAGTTGTCCACATGTTCTAGCCGAAATCCAACCAAGTTCTACCTTGAATGTGTGATGATTTTGCTTGCTTGGAATACTGAATTGGCTTGATCTTTTAAGCTGGAATTGGAGTTAAAAATGTAAGTAAATGAATAGTGTTTATAGCATGTTATGATAAAGTATTGATGATGATGAATTAGGATGAATTACATATGATGTTAATGATTGATTATGCTGGAAATTTTTACATAAACTTGGAAGTTTTTTTGTTTTGTTTTTGGTATATGAAAACTGTGGGATATAGATTGATTCATGGATGAATTAGGTCTGGATTTGAAGTAGAATGAAGGTGGTATTTTGCCAAAGAAAGATGTTAATTTTATGTTCTTGAATTGGGAAAGAAATAGGACTATATGTATAATAATGTAAAAGTTTTTGGTTTGATAATTTGTGAGCTATTAATTGAATAATTGTGAGGTGGAATAAGAGGTAATTGATGAGGAATTAGAGTATGATTCAGGCCTAATAGAGGTATAATTGATGAACTATAAAGACGCTATTTAACTTTGGAATAAAGTGTAAAAAAATTTGGAAAAATGAAAGAAGAATTGCTGGAATATATTAGCCACAGTGTTTTCACTGAACATACATCGGTATTTTGGCCTTAACTTGATCTGTAAATATCCAAATGGGATGATTTTAAGTTTAGATTAAATTAGAGACATATGACTATATTTTTCATTAAGGAATCGAATTTAGTTCTGTCTCTAAGAGTTTCAAAATTTGGATTGAAGTTGATTTTTTGTATTCTGTCACTATTTAAGAACAGTCTGTATAATTTTAAGTATAACTTGCAGAATACTGAACCAAATTGTATCAAATTTAGTTCATTAGAAACTTAAGACATATGAGAACATTTTTTAAAAGAATTTATTGCCTAATTACTTAATTTTCCATTTCATAATGGCCATACAATACTGACCCAAAACTTGTCTTAAGAAAATCTGGAAAACTAATGAAGGAATTGGATGGGAACTTTTGGATAACCCATGCCACAATTGTGGGAAGCCATATATGATTGTGGAAATTGCATGGAAGTAAAGAAAATGTTCTTTTGTGTGATTCTTGAACTAATTAAGGATAACATATTTAACTATGATGCATTTGGACTTGATTAAGGTTTAAAAAGAACATAATTTAATGTTGGAAAAGTTGGTTAAATGTGTGATAAGTTTTGATTGTTAATTGATGTTATCCTTCAAGGAAAGGAATGTTGGATAATAATGCATCTAAGTTTGGATGAATGAGTATTGAAGAAAGTAGGGTATTTATGAATGAGAATTGGGTGAATGTATGAGTATATGTTGCTGGAAAAATTTTGATGAATGTGTAGATTTAGCTTGCTAAAATTTCAGATGTAAGGTACCAATTGTGTGTGTATTATAAGAAGCTTTTTGATCATGGAAATGTTTAAGGATAAGTGTAAAGTATGATTGATGAATTTGGAGTAAATCAAGCTATTTTAAACTGACAAACCTGATTGCAAAATGGTAGTATACAAAGTATAATGTTGAATGGTTAAGAAAGTTGAATAAGGTTTCATACCCAGGAAAAAAAAACAATTGAGCATGCATTGAACATGGCATATGTATATATGTGCACAAATGAATATGTATTTGATATAATGTGAATTATGTGTGAATTGTATGATTTTAGACGCTCAAGTCGGATGCCATTCAGACATTGCCAGAGCATCCAGGCAATAGCATAAATTGGAAAATCTAGATAATCTTCTCAGGATTGATTTATTCTGTATAACTTCCAATTATTAAACTGTTTGTGATTTGGTTATGAATTCCATACTTTAATGGTCCGAAGAGTTTGATATTCGAGAATGTATTGGAAGTGTTTTATTTGCATCTGAATTCTGAATGATATCTTTATACTCAACGAAAGTTGAATGCCGGACTTAGGTCCGATGAATATGAGATTCTGTCTGTGCATCATAAGTGAATGTTATACATGGCATATTCTGTTATTTGATGCATTTCATAAAATTCATGTTCAGATAAAGGCGTTGTGATTAGAGTAGCCAGTCTGAAAAAGCTTTAAACTCAGAATTCTGCAGGTAGAGCTTTGCTCCGTGATTTCTATATCTGTCTGAGCCTAATGGACCAGTATTTGTATCTGTATCTGAAAGGCACTTGATCACAACAAATAATAACGAATCTGGAGTCTCATATGCATCTACATTTTTATAATTATGATTATAAAATATGTGATCATGAAATCTTTTCTGAAATTGTGATGATTAAGTGATATGCTATGATAATGTGATTGATTGGGTTATTCATGTTCTAAAAGAATGTTTGTGAAATTGGTTGATTGTGTGATATTTGTGTATTTGACCAGAGTGAGATCATTAATGATAGTTTACTCATTGAGTTCGCAAAACTCATCAAAAATTGCAACGTGACTTTTCAGGTACAAGACAGGAGACTTAGTTCCTAAGATTGTCTAGAGGAACATTTTGGATTAAGTTATGGCTCAAATGTCTGTCAGTTGACATAAGAGGAGCTATAGATTGTATTTGTAGTTTCTTTAAAATATAGAACTTTTGTATAAGAGACTGTAAACTTTCTCATGTTTGGTAATGTAAATACTTGTTTTAATAACTATAATGTAAACTTTTGTCAATGAATGAAATGAAGTGTTTGTATTGTATATTCTTTATGATGTCATTTAAGAGATTATGTTTGCTCTAGCATACCATTGTCATAGGATATGTACTTGAATGTCCTTTGAATGTTTAGGTATATACTTTATGGTAGTGACATGTTACACATAATCTTTTAGTTGAAAAATGGAGAACTTTGGTAACAAAGACCACTTGATTAGAGCTACCAAATTTGCTTTAGAACATGCTTAGACTAATCTCCACTCAAAACTACTTTCCATTTACAATCAAGCAAAAGAGCAACAAGCCTTAATCGATTTTTCATAAGCTGTCAAATTTAAACATTCCTTATTGAAGTAAAGATCCAGAATCTCTTGGTTGAAAAATGGAGACAAAAACTCAACCTATTCCACAAATCCATTACCTCTAAAAAAGCCATCAATCGAATTGTCTCCATCACTCATGAAGGCAATCTAATTTCTACTCAAGACTAACTTCTTAAAGCTTCCATGGAACATTCACCTGTTTATTAAGCTCCACTTTAGACACTCAATCTGTAGCACTCCATCCTGGCAAGACACGTGCCCGAAATCCTGAGTAATGTCCGAGTGTGAATCTCGTAAGGGCGGCATGCCAGAACAGTCAACTCATTACAAATTCTTTTTTCATACACGTGTGCAGAAATCAATATTCAAATTCGGGCCCATCCTTTTCTTTCATAACATCAAAAAGACATTTATTATTATTACACTCAAAATCATTCGCAAATACAAATCTTTCTAGTTTGGAAGGTTATTACAAAACAGAATATTCAAATATACATGTTACAATAATTCCAGAAGACTCAATTTGATACAAAAATAAGAAATACTAATGCAGACGCAAACTAATCCCGACCTCTATCTTTTACTTGAATACAGTAGGTATACTCTCGTTTGTCGAACGGGGTACTTTTCAGATCTTGAAAAATATTGCAAATTTTGGATGAGTTTTGTGAACTCAGTGAGTGACCATCATCGATGGCTCACTCAATCACATAACACATACAATTCATAAGATCACATTCATTTCAAATTCACTTCGGACATATTTCACATTCAGAAGTCGTTCAAACTATTTAAATCATACATATCGCTTGCATATGCAATGCTTATGAGACTCACTTTCAATTTGTTATTGTTGTGACTGAGTGCCTATAACTGTCTTGTAGCGCCCCCTTATCTTAGAGTACCCACCGGAACGCCCGTAGGTCATTCCGGTACATACCCTACGATAAGAGACCACTACTGACAACCACCAC
>JAOTAX010000008.1:32617699-32637632 GCA_025629825.1 Erythroxylum guanchezii | reverse complement strand
AGTATGCATGAGCAGTCCTAATTACTCCCAATCCACCTCAATCTATGCCAAATTACTATTCTACCCTTCCAGTAGGGTGTGGGATGTTACATGTCCCGTATCCATTGTGGATATCGGGCTTATTAATAACTGTCCTGCATCCGTTGGAGATACCAGGCTCATTTTACATAGTGAGCCTTTGGCTATTAATCACTTTCTAAGCTTTAGGCTATTTTTCACAGTCTGAGTTTTAAGCTCTTTTTTCGATGGCTACTTCGGTCACAACTACTTTTATCTTTTGATACATTCATTTAATGAAATGCATCAGTCGCATATGATCAATTATTCACTTTCACTTGTCATCGGACCTTAGTCTGGCATTCAATATTAAAGTTGAGAATCACTTTTCTTTCTTATGCGGACGTTTAACAATCAAATCATGTATCACTTTTTTCATCAAATTCTCATACAAGTAGCACTTCGATATCTTCACATTTAGCAAACCCCTCGGACATTCATTGTCCGGAATCAAAACAATCACAATCACATTCACATTCATAATCATTCAATACATAATATAAACAAACAAGCAATAAAGTAAGACTATCTAGGTCTACTCACACTACGCTCCCAGATTAGCATTAGCTTCCATGATCTGGAAACGTCTGAATGCAGATGTTCATCCTGCACAATCAAAATTATGCAATACACACATTGCGCACACACATTAATAACTTTGTACAATTATAAGCATTCATTTATGCACATGTGTATATATGGAATATGTACGATGCATGTTCATGACAATCCCAGGTATATTATCAAATTTCACATTTTATCACATTCTCATTTTTAGCATCATTTGCTTTCATAGCAACTCATTTCTCATTCGCTTTTACTAGATACACTTTACTCCTCTTCTTGAATCACAACTTTAATCATATGAACCACTTCATCTCCATTATACACGTCTTTAGTACTTTAATACCAACAATTCACTCATTAATGTTATTTTAGCATTACATGACCAAACAATTATCCAAACTCTCATTCTAATCCTATATCATCTTCAAAAATCCAGACCTTTGGGTTCATTTTCTGTGATCATTTTGATCAGTAAATGAAGTAATTTGGTAACACTTTCTTCTAGAAAAGTGTTCCTCATTGTCTTAAATTTCTAATAACACCACAATCATTCAATTTGGTCTAGTATTTTGAGACATATTCTCCAATTAATCCAGACTATTCTTAACTGTAATAGTATTTTGTACTTGACTTCAATTTAGAAAATTGAAACTCTTAGAGATAAAATTAAAATTCGATATCTTCATACAATTTGTAACCCTATATTTCTAGATTACTCCAATTAAAGAATCATCTCATTTAGAAATCTACAGATCAAGATATAACCGAAATACCCAAGCATGTTGAATGAAATCTTACCAGTTCATACTATTCCAACAGATTCCCTCACTTTCATTCAATTAATCTTTTTTTTCAAAACAATTCAGAAAGCTACCAATTTTTATGCAAAGATAGAATAAAGTGTTAGGAACCTATTGGTTTAAGAATCAAGTCATTTGGAGGTCTAGAGAGTTACAGTCGAAAGGGGCAAGACTGTTCAGTTTGCAAAAGGTTTTTGGGTGTGACAGATAAGGACAAAAATGTTAGATTATTTGTAAACACACTCAGTCAGACCCGTCCCACATTTTAAACTCGATCTCTCTCAATTGATTTCAGATTGCTATGATATTTTTTTTTGGTGGAGAGGTAGAGCAATGTATTACGAGTCCACTGGTTTAAGTCTCATGTCATTCGGAGGTCGGACGAAGGAGATATAGCCAAAATACTGAAGGATGTTCGTCAGCCTCTAACCTTCAAAGTCGCGATCGTCTAAAGACGATAGTAGGGTCTGGTTGCGATCGTCTAAAGACAATAGCGGGGTTGTGATCGTCTGAACAATTTTCCCAGTTGCACACCCTCTCTTCAGATCTCCATAACTTTCAATCTGGAACTCCAAAAATTTCAAAATTTATATCAATAAAAAGCTAGAAGAAAGATTTACAACTTTCATGAAGACAATTTTGTCAAAATTTTCGTAGATCAATGTAGTTTAATCATGAAAGTTTCAGACTACATTTTTACCCCCCCCCCCCTTTTCCTTTTCTTTCACTAAATCCGACACTCTGCAATTTTTCTTCTTCTTTCTTTTCTTTTATTCTAATCCAACTTCTCTAACTTATTTTCACTACATTTTTGTCTCTCATTCAAATAAACTCATTCACAAACAACTCCAAATTTTAGATTAAACATATACATCAAAAATAGAAATTCATTCATTTAATTCACCATTTTTTGCACTTTCTTCACTGTTATTGTCGTATATTTACATTTTCGACATTCTTTTAATTTTCTTCCTTTAACTATCATTTAAATAATCTTTCTCATCTTAGACCATCATCATGCAACCATTCTTCAACTCCAAATTCATTCTTTTGGTCATCTCTAAAAACTCTCAAAACTCACATATATGCATACATACACTGTGAAAAGAAAAACAGAGCATATATTTCTCTATCAACTTTCTATATCTCTGTACTCTTTCATGCATATTTTATGGTTCTTTCTAACTCAATAATCAACTCTACACTATCTGATAACAGAATAATCATCATATATGAAAATTACACATAAAAAATTTTCATATCTTAAACCCTCGGTGTTTATGAAAAACATCCATTTTTCTTCATGATCATGCAATGACAAATAAATCACCCTTTTGGTTTCATAAACCAATATCTATAAAGGATTTACACAATACTTACTTGTTAAAACTCCAAAATCTTCGAATATCAAGAAGCCCTAATTTTTATGCAACCACGTACTTCGTCTTACAGATGGTTTGGGTCAGGTTTTATTGAGGCAAAAGAAATAGATAACAAAGTGGGAGTGGTAGAAGATAAGGAAAAGCAAAGTTTAACTTTGGTGGATATTTGATGAAAAACTCTATGTATTAGAAAGAAACTTGAAGAAGATAGCTATGAAGAAGGTAACTAGGATAAGGACACTGTGCTTGGTCTTTCAAACTTACTCTTATAGTATAAGACTAACACCATCGTAAAGTAACTTAAAGTAAGTGACATTTGTCTCTTATCTAGCTTCTAGAGCATTAAATATTTTCTCAATTAACTAATTTAATCTTCTCCCTATTTTTTTTCCAATTTGTCTATGAATTTTAAAAAATCATTATCTCTAAAGTTCTGAAATCGACTCCCAAATTTCTTCATCATCATTTATTCTTATTTTCATTTTCATTCACCAATTTACTTGCCAATTGGCATTTTTCCTAACCAAGTAATATTCAACAATTTCTAAAATTCTCCTAAAATTCTCCAAAATTTCTAAATCAAGGCACATATTGTCCACATCTATTTTCAATTCAATTAATTCACAATTCTCACATTTATAATCAAATTTACCTGGAATATCTCAATGGATGCATGTATAATTATTTTTATGTGAAAAAAATAAAATTCAAGTGCATGTATGCTAACCTTATGCATGAGCATGGAATGCATTTTCTAATATTCTCATTGCTATTTTTCTTAATTACCGAAATTTAAGGCTTTAACCCTTGGTATGGGAACAGGATGTTACACAATCAATACCAGATTAGTACAAGAGATATTACAAGACAATTTATCATCTTAAGAAGCTCTCTTTTTTGTTAAACGAATCACCTTAGAAGAGATCACAAAAGCCATAAAATCTTTACACCATGAAAAAGCACTAGACCTTGATGGATTAGATGCAATTTTTTTTCCATAAAATGTGGTCATCCGTAAGATAGATTTGTCGACAAATGTTACTCTTGAATTCTTTGAAAAGAGTAGAATGCTTAAGGAGATAAATATGACCTTCATCACTTTGATCCCTAAAGGTAATGAGTAAAAAAACCACGTATGATTATAGACCTATTGTACATTACAATACTATTTGTAAAATCATTTCCAAAGTACTAGTTAAGAGGTTGAAACTAGTCTTACCAAATCATATTGATCAAGCACAAAGTGCATACACACCAGGAAGAAGTATAGGTGATAATATCATGATTTTATAGGAGCGTTTTAGGCATTATACCATAAAAACAAGTCATCTCATAGAGATTACACACCACTCATTGACAGAATTATGTATGTAATAAATAGCTAGTGTAGTAGATAGTTATTTTAACAGGTAGAGCATTACTAATCAAATTTATCCTCTCCTCCATCAGCATTCATTAGGCCTCTCATATGGCTTTCCCTAAAGCCATTACAAAGGCCATTAATAAAATTTTAAAAAACTATTTATAATCTAGTTCTAGGCTTAAAAACAAAAGGAACAAAGTCAAATGATTCGAATTTTGTTAGCATAAGAAACATGGAAGTTTAGGAATCATCCCCATAAAAACCATAAAGTGTTTCTGTTAAAAAATATTTGGAGTTTGATTCAAGACATGAAGTCATTATGGGTTAAGTGGGTACATGGATACAACATCAAAGATAGTTGCATTTAGAATTTCCAAATCCCACAAAATGCCTCAACTGTCATAAAATTCATTGTTAAGAACAGAAGAAAATTTTAGGAATTTTGCTTCAATCAGGTTGGTAATGGAATGGTAACCAATTTTGGGCAAGATAAATGGACCCTTATGGTCCCCTAAATCAAATAAGTGACCTAGAACTTCTACAAAGATTGGTTAAACCAATCACAAATGTAGCCTAGGCAATCTCTATTATAAATTCCAGCACTTCCAACATTCCATCATCTACTGTTCTCACCTTTCTCAAGAACTACAGATTAAATTAGCATGAAGATAAGCTTACTTGGCATAATGACCTATATACCTATAGATTGCTTTACGATGAGCTAACCCCTCAAGTTTATTGGCACAAGATTGCATGGTATAAGCATCATTGCCCTAGAGTTGCTCACACACTATGAACTACTTTCAAAATCCAAACTCCCCAACCCATACAAACTTGGAAAATATCTATGTATCCTAAATTGGTGCACACTATGCAAGAGAGAGTTAGAATCTCACAATTACTTATTCTTTCAATGCAATTTCTCCAACAAAAAATGGAAATCTATCATGCTCTAGTATAGAGTGACAGAACCCCCATCAAAATGGACTCATATTATAACCTGGTGTGTGGGAATTACAGACATAACTAAAGGTGATAAATGGACTATACACATAGCTCTTTCCTAACTTGTTACAAGTGTATAGACTAAAAGAAACAACATGGTACATACATATTTAGATCACTCAGAGGATGAGTTATCTAACCTCATATGGATGGGAACAAATTAGATTGAACCTAAGCCTTTACAGCCGCGAGCATAAAGTCAGTTACGAAGTCAACACAATCTAGAGAATTACTTAACAAATTGTTCAACTAGTCAATCAGCAACATGTCTCACTTATCATTTGGATAGTAAGCTTATCTAGTTCTTGATATAATTGCTTCCAACATTGTCTCTACCTTGTAATCCTTTCATTCAATGAATATGTTATTTTTCTTAAAAAAATAAAAGGAAAAAGATATGAAAGCAATAAGTTAGAAAAGTGACACCACTTTATAGTCGTTTGAAGATGATATTATGGCTTATCTTGAGTAATTCTCGACATCACTGGGTCGTTTTAATGGGGAGAGATTTTTTAACCCCTTAAAACTCTTTTTAACTAATTTGATAGTAAAGAATAATCCTTACTCTCTATTGCCAATACAAAGAGAAAACGTGCAAGGAGAAAAAACAACCAACAAAAATATATCTAAAATATTAACTTTGATTGTTTGTTTTGCAATTAGGGTATAACTGTTTTGGATAAAAACAACTAAGATGCTTCTAAAAAGTTATTTTTTTTTAATTTAGTTTCAATTGCACACAACACATCATGAACAGTAGTTTGAACCCTAAGAATCTATGCATTCATTATTCTTTAATTCTGTTTAACAATGTTTTTAAAAGGAACTATGAATGATATTAATAATCTTTTGAAAAGTTTACAAAAAGGACAAATATAAAGCCAGGTAAAGAAGCAAGGAACTATGAAACTTAGCTGAACTATGCTTAAACATAGCTCTCGAAACCAAGCTAGAGGAAACAAAAAGAGATTGTGAAAAGTGTTTATTTACACTCAATTGGTATTAAGAGTGAAACTAACCTTTAAACCGGTTTGTAGCTTCCTTGTAATAAATAAAAATGCCCAATACGAAACTTAATGCCCATAAGAGATTTCACTCCAAACAAAAATGACATAAAACTCGAGCTGAAGTAGTTGTATTGGAGATGGTGATGGTGCAAGTCCATGTCAAGCTCGCAGACTGGGCCTGTCTCCCTCTCTTTGTTTGCAATTACAGTCTCGTCCTTGACCGTGTGCGCGTGATTGACCCTTCGGTAGAAAGGGTCAACTAACGAATCATCGGATAGCCCGCCTATTACTTCATCCGATTAACTTTGATTCCCATACATGCTTATTTTACATTACAACTGTTCTCTTGTCGTTGTATCAAATCCACAATCGGTGATATAGATAAATTATTATACGATTTTAAATAATTAATAATTAAAATCAAATATTATTAATGAGTGACTTTTTTTTTTTTTCACAAGGTGTTTTAAGTGGGTCCCAACTATGGGAAGGTACCTTTAAGTCATTCATACCTAGATTAATCTCCACTCGAGCTGGGTAGGTCCTTTATGAGAAGTAAAGCTCTGATCCTAAGTTTTAAACGGCTGCATACATGAGGGGGGTTCGAATCCGCCACCTCACTTAAACCAGAAGAGCTCCTTACCAACTCACCTACACCTTAGATTTAACTGAACCGAACCGAACCAAACCAAACTGAACCCATTGTCACAGTTCACATGGCCGCTCACCTCCCCATCAAGCTGTACTTAAATATAATAATATAGTTGTCATTTTTCACAACTCTCTTAAGTCGACTACGGAGTTTGTTATTAGACAATTTGCTTTCCAGCTGAGCGGAGACCTAAACTCCCAAGCCTTTGTCTTGTCCGTCTTCTCTTTTCTTTTCTCTTCCTATCTCAAAGCCAACAAGGGAAAAACAAAAAACAGAGGCTTAAACAGTGTCGTTTGAGTTGATTAATTAAAATTTTCAAATTTGTTCAAGTGATGGGCGACGAGAAATCCACGATTGGGATTGGGACTAGTAGGGACCGCGAGCGAGATCGAGAACTTCTCATCCCCGTCGCCGATTCCGCCGCCGATGACGCCTCTTCTAAACCTTCCTCCTCTTCCACCTCCTCCCATCACTCTGGCCGAGAGGTTTTTTTCATATAATTTTTGTCCTCTTTGTTTACTGTTTATGGAGGAGATAGTTTCTTGTTGAATTTTGGAATTCTGATATTGTTTTCAAGCTTGTTATGTGGTGGTTTAAGTTTCAGATTTCATTGAATTTGGTGCAATTTCATTAGACTGGACTTCAATTTTCTTCATCATTTTCTTTCATTTTCCTTGATAGCATCCATGAAGGTCTTATACGGTGGACCTTTATATGCCTTTTCTTTTTGTTTCATTTATGAGAATTGACTTGATAGAAGTGTTTGTCTGGGCGAATTGATTGAGTGGTTGATTTTCAGCGTTTGGTAGACTGTTGTTTGTGGAATTCTGGCATATTCCACATCAACAAAGAATGAAATAAACACGTTGGATGAACAGCATGAGAAGAAGTCATGGATGCAGCAGATGATATTAGCTGATTCAATCACTGATATTCTTTGATAAGCTAAATGGTTCCCTGGTAATATGGTTTTGTAACGAGCCATTCATTCGCTGAACATATGATGTAACGTTGATAAATTTTATGCACACACACACACACAGGTGTAATGTCTTTTTCCTTGTGTTAGTATTTTCGTAAAATCTGGTCCACTTGGTTCTCCACGTTGTTATGTTTGGATATTCTTCAACAAAAAAATGATATTTGATTCTTTTCTAATGTTTCCATTAATCTCAAGTAATGATGTTGTGCTTAGTTCAGATTCCACTAACTCCAATGACTTATACTTTAGATTGTTTTCTTTCTTGTCAAAGTTGTTGCATGAAGTACTTTTAATAATAGTTATTAGGTTTGTGTGTTTTCAATTCTTGTTTGATTTTTTTCAACTAATATTTGCTCATTTCCTCTTTTTCTTATGTAGACATTTTACAAAGTCCTTAGAAGCTGGGCCTCAAAAAAGTTCATGACTGGATGGTGCGGAAAACTTTCTTGTATCCCCTTATTGCATTCAATTTTAAAGACACATCTTTCATGTTTTCATCCTCACTTTGTACTTGAGATATCAATTTACCAACAGTATGGTCAATGATTTCGCTTTTGTTGTGATGATTTCCTTCTAAATAAAGCACTTTTCTATGTACTCAGTTTATATTTTTTAGTTGCCTCTTTTAATTAATTCCTGTTTTTAATACAAAAATTGCTGCTTATTTTGGGCCTTATTAATATTTTTCTATTGATCAAGTCTAGTGCTATTAATTTGATATGGTTGTTTACTCTGAGCATTCCAGATAATGCAGCCACAGTGTCTTTTTGTACGTAATATTACAATTTTTGGAACGCTTTACATCATTAAAAGCCCTTATGGTTCATGGTGTCTATTTGATTTCAAGGCCAGTTTGTTTCTTTATTCATCAAAAATCTGGTCCTCTTGAATCCTCTGAAATTGTGGATATATTATATGTTATAAAGGCATTTCTTTAACTCTCACAAGTTTCACTAAGGAGGATATCTTCTTAATGGCTAGTCTCTCATGTTTTCTTTATCTTGCATGAATGAATTGTTTATGCTCTAGCCTTTTCTTAGGGTCATTTCAATCTTGCTATTTGTTGTCGAATTGTTATAGTTGATTTATTTTGCACTTTGAGTTTCATTTTGTTAATAGCTCCAGTTATCTTTTTTGATATCAGCAAGTTTTACAGCTGTTTTAAGATTTGGATGTCACAAAGGATTTTGAGGGCTTGGTACAGGAATAGGAAATTTGTAATCAAAGTAGTTCTAGTTTATTTTATTGGAAGTGCTCGAAATGTGCCTTTTATGTTTGTCTAGAAACCATTCAATCCAAAAGTTTAAGCTGATGAATCAGGCCCAGGATGGATCATATATTGTTGAACACACGCATTCACAAAAAGTGTGGATAAACACAATAGATTATGAATGCATCAAAAACAAATTTGAACTCATGGTCGCACAAGGAAACTTGAGTTTATGGGACTCGGGGATGGTTGATATATAATTCTACCAAAGTTGATGGAAATTTCCATTCTGTTACTGTTTCTACTCCTTGATTGCTCGGAAATTGAGTTCCTTTTCTAATGGTGTGGGGTATCAATCTGTCTTATTCAAGGATAGATACAATGGTGTTGCAGATTTACTGCATGAACCTAGAATCTATAGTTTTGGAAAATATGATGACGACTACAGAATTGTTTTTGGACATAACATACTGGTTGAATAATGGTATCTACAATAGGTAGTGTTGTGTCATGCTGCAGATGTAACTCACTCTTGGTTGTTTTGCAGTGTCATCCTGTTTCCAATTGCTGTCACTTTCTACATAACATGGTGGTTTATTCACTTTGTGGATGGATTTTTTTCTCCAATATATACTCAACTTGGAATTGATTTCTTTGGTAAGTGTGCCTTTAATTGTCAAACATGTCCTTTTGTCCCTGTTAGCAGATGGAAGTTGATCAGTTACATCATTGGTGAATAAAAAATGTTGGTGTAGAATTAAGAAATGTTTGTCTTGTAGAGAGTAAAGATTGCATCTGAAAAATCACTCTTCTTTTCCATGTTGGCATTGAAATCTATAAAAGATTAAGTTGGAAACAAAGATGATGTTTAAAATGTGACTTTTCTTTTCATTTTTTTCCTCAATTGCTGGAAAAGTACAAAGATGGTGATTAGATGATAATGGCATATTTGTTCTGTGTAGATTGTTTGCTGGCAATACCTGATTCTCGAGTTTGTTTCCTTTGTCCTTTTAACTAACCTTGAATTTGTTGGTTTTGATATCTGGCTGCAAAGTATAAGGTATATTATTCAGCATTACTCAGTTGGAAAATTTTATTTGATTTATGTTATGTAGTGCAAAAATGAGAGAAACCTACTACAATCTTTCCTTAACTAGCTTCCATTTTAATTATATATATGTAGAACTCAATATTAACTTTGGCTTGTTAGCCTTTGTGGCATTTTTCTGGTTGTGCCAACAAATTGAGGATTGGTTTTCTATTTCCTTTTAGAAAGCAGTTGAGATTTGTGAAGGAACCTTCATGGCAATGTATCAATAGATGTTGAAAAATCCTGATATAGCTTATCGAGGCAGATTCAATATTAAGTGGTGCTGCTTCTGTTTATATTTGTGGATGTTGGTATATGAAATGTAGGTTGAAGCTCTGGTATCCTGGCTTTCTATATTTTGATATCTTGGACTGATACTGCCTTCATTAGATCTCCTTAGAGGCTTTTATGTCGGATTGTTCCAACTTATCTTCCCTGACTTGATTCATTTACTTCAGGCAATGGTTGCTAGTGTCAGTTCTGTTGGATCTTCCTTCTCCCATCAGTCATGTCTAGGAGCAGTATCTCTTTCTAGGATCAGAATAATTTCACATATATTACAAAAAAAGAAAAATCCCTTTTCTGCATTGAAGATTATTGGGTGCACTCTTCTTAGGAGTTAGGTTCGATGATTTCCATGGGGTCTATTGAAATACCTTCTGAATATGTTATACAGTTCAAAGCTAAAGAAACTCATTCAGGAACTTAGCTTATTTTTTTATTTCGTAAACAATAAAATTTTGCTAAAGCCTTTTGAAAAAAATTGGTTCTTGAACATGCTAACGTTTATTGACTGACCTTATTAATCTACTATTTACGAGTTCTTCCCCAGGATCATGTCTTCTTGATTGTTTCCTGCTTTTTCACCTTTATTAGGTCTTGGATTTGCAACTTCCATAACATTCATTTTCCTGGTTGGGGTCTTCATGTCATCTTGGCTGGGAGCTTCTGTTCTTGGCCTAGGAGAGTGGTTTATTAAGCGGATGCCATTTATTCGTCATATTTATAATGCATCCAAGCAAATTAGTGCTGCTATATCCCCAGGTATGTTTGTGTGTTGATTCTTAGGCTCTCAATGAGCATAGATCTGCTTCTCTGTTCATTTCTTGTATATCTGTGTTGTTTCAGATCAAAATACCCAAGCATTTAAGGAAGTGGCTATCATAAGGCATCCACGTATCGGTGAATACGCATTTGGGTTCATTACATCCTCTGTCATCCTTCAGGTGTATAGATTTTCTGTTGTCTAAAAATAATTGCAGATTCTGTCTGTTAACTACATCTTTCATCTGCTCTGTGGTTCGGAAGTCAGTAAATGGAGGAGAAGTAATCCAATAATATAATTGCTAGAAGATGGTGATACACTTCTTCATGAAAGTGCAGATAAAGTGTAACTTACAGCATACATGTATATAAATTTCTGCTCATCTTCATTGCAAGGGCCAAAAATGATGTAAAAGTAAATATGCTTTAGACCGTTGAATGCTTTCTTTTTACGTCCAATGTCATTAAATAGTCTTTGATTGTTAATGTCATGCATCTTGTGTTTAACAAGGAGCTGACAGCAGGACAGAGATAGTTAGAAAAGTTTATTATTGATTTTGACATTGTCCAGTGGCATAAACCAAATTTTTTGGACTCCTATTGGCAGACTTTGGGGTTTGTGGAGTTTAGTGAACCCCCTATCCTTGTTTTATTTATCCAATTTGTTCTTTTAAATAGTAAATATGTTACTGATAATCAGTTACCATGTTGATAATTGGTATTGCCACTGGCTTAGAATTGTGACAGTTTTTAAGGCCATAAAGATTCATGCATATGGTTTTCATAATGTTATGTGTCTGTGTTCGTCATTGGTCTTCATTTAGAATAACGATATATTATTTTGCTTCAGTGATTCATGCATATTGTGTTCATAATGTGGACCAATGTATCCAAATTTTTGCATGCAGAACTATTCTGGAGATGAGGAGCTCTGTTGTGTCTATGTTCCAACAAATCATTTGTACATTGGTGACATATTCTTGGTGAATGCTAAGGATGTCATCAGACCGAATCTTTCTGTCAGGGAAGGAATTGGTGAGCCCCAAGTATCCTCTCTTTTCCATTAAAAAAATGTCTTTTGCTTAACCATAGAGGGTGTACTGTTTGGCATTTATTCAATTCTGTAGCGTTTTCTTTATTATCTGTTTATGAATCTCTCGTAAGGCTCCCCTTAACAAAGGGAAATTTTTACTCTTTAAGTTGGTTAATTTTTTTAATCATCTTTTAAGCATAATTATCTCTTAATTAACCCTCGTAATGCAGCTTATGTGTATCAAGATGACCACAAATATAAATGTGTTCTTGATTTGCAGAAATTGTCGTGTCTGGGGGGATGTCAATGCCCCAGATCCTGTCTACATTGGATTCACACATTTCAGAGGATAGAAGTAGAGCTGACAGAAGTTGAATGTGAGCAGCCCATTGATTAGGATTCACATCTAGTGATTGGATTGGGAGACACTGAATTGTTCTGGTAGTGCTGGGTTGTGTTGGGGATCAAAATTTTGATTTTCAAAGTCTGGTGGATGCGTGTAACAAATTGTTCATGGTCTACATTGTAAATCTGTAGGCGGTTACGCTTTGCTTGCTCTGGGCTTTCTTTTCCACCCCACCTGATGGAATTGTTCTCCGACTCTAGTACACAATACTTCTTTGACCTTGGACCCTGTAGATAAAAGTCTGAACTTTTCATAATTTTCTCAACTTTTTGGTACAGATCTCGCGCTCTCTCTCTATAGGCGTGTTAAGAGTATATATGTTTGATGCTTTGGCGCGAGATAAATGAACAATCTTCCCTTTCATATAATCATTTAGTAGGTGAAAGGCATTCCATGTTCTGTTATAAATGAAGTATTAGGGCTGATGACATCGTCGTTTCACAGATTTAACTTGCATCTTTTCGTTATCTAGCATGAAATTGTTTTCTTGGTTAAAAATAAATTGCCTGTATTTTGTTTTGGTAAATTAGTAATTTAATAAATCAACAGAAAAAGTTATGTACAACATTAGAGGTTGTTCATGGTGCAAATCTCATTCTAAAAACAAAATGACATAACCAAACTTAAGAAAACATGAAAGACTGTACAAGATGCTGCTTCCTTAAGGAATAATAGTAGGAAACGAGATCTATATCTATAAAAGAAGTAGATCACAACAATCAAACCTATATATCTTCCATCCGAGATATCTTTGGAGAGACCTAAAAGGGTACAACCTTAACCAGCTACACACACATTTATAGACTGAACTAGTAAAGTAGTTCTGCATCCAAAAGCTAGAAATATCGTGATAAAACTTCATAGGCTGAAGCTTCTTAACTGAACTCTTCTATTCTGCTGAAAGGATAGGATCTCCATTGCTTAAGATACCGAGGATGAGAAGGAGAAAACTTTTCCCCCTGCTTCTTGCACACATCTTGTCCCAACAGCGTGATGCCAAATCTTGATAATTTTCTGCTCTAAGACTTTTGAAAGAAAAGAAAGCTGATGCCTTACCTGAAGCCTCCATCACATACTTGCATAAACTCTCACCCAAGACATCCTTGGAGAAACCTGAAAGGGTACTATTGAACTCTCCTAATCTGCTAAAGGATAGGATCTCCATTGCTTTAAGAAACCAAGGAGGAGTAGGAGAATCTGATCTCCTCTTTAGACCTCCTCCTATGATGAATTGGAAGCAAACCTCAAAACAATACATTAGAGAAAAAAAATCCAAACCAACAATTATCTTCCCTTGGTATTTGAGCTGATATGTTCTATAACTTGGAAAACCACTCCAGTGTTAATGCTCCCAACTTCCAAGATTTTATCTTTGAAGGTTCGGTGGTTTATTTCGGGCCAAAGGTTATACACAATAACAGAGAGGAGAGTGATAAAAATGTCGAGGTCAATATTTATGTAATTTGGAGGATGGTTAAACCAATTTAGAATGGCTTGAAGATTTATCAAGTTAGGCAAATGGATCTGAAAATGGTTTAGACAATGTATCCACACTATTTTTGGGTAGGAACACTCAAAAAACATATGGTCAATAGACTCATTACCCAAGAAACACAAATAACAGTGATTTGGGACATAAGAGAAGAGGAGTTTATCCCTCGTTTGCAACTTATTAAGAAAAGCTAGCTATAGGATGAAGGAATATCTTTGGCTAATTCTTTTATGCCAGACTAATTTATGCCAAGGGACATGAGGATTAGGAGGACTCAAAGTAGTGTAGGGCGAAGCATTTGTGTATGCTTTGGAGGAGCTAGCTAGCCATTCCAATCTGTCAGGTCAGGAGCATTCTGGTTGGTGTGGCAAAGGCTCTAGGGTGCGTATGGTCTCAATTATGGCCTCCTGCCAGCTTCACACATTATTTCTGATAACATCATAAACTTTTGCAATCATAGGTAATTTTGATCCATTGATGACTCTGGGGGTTTAGAGGTCCTTCAGGATACCTCTAGGATGCCAAGGATCCTTCCATAAGAAAGTAGCTATCCCATTTCCTATCTTAAATATGAATTAGTTCCCAATAAGGTCCCTAACATGTAACAGCTTCCTCCAACTCCACGAACTATTATTACTAGGTTGGGCACTCCAGAAAAGTTTTCTTCTAAGAATAATGGTGCATATGGTATGCACCCACTTGACCCATAAAGCTTCATTATCATTAAAAAGAAACCAACTTCTTTTTCCTATAAGAACATTATTCCACGTAGATAAATGTTTAATGCCTAACCACCCTTTCTTTTGGGTTTACATAGGTCAGTCCATTTAACCTTTGCATGAGAGTTAGACGCAATATTCCCAGACCACAAGAAATTCATTAATTTTGTCTCTATTTCTTTAATAATGGAAGAAGGAAGAATGAAGTGACTAGACCAATGCATCTGAAAAGTTGAGAGCACAAAAATAACCAACTGCAGTCTACCAGTATAGGAAAGAGTTCTATGGGTCCATTTGTTTACTCTGGCATCAATTTTATCCAACAGAGGCATGCAATCTCTCCTAGACAAACGACCTGTTAAGAGAGGTACCCCCAGGTAATAAATACGAAGGTGACCTCTTTAAAGACCAGTTAGTGTTTCTAGCTAGTGAACCATATGATCCATATTAGTAGATAAAAAAATACTGACTCTTACTAAGTTCATGTCCAAACTAGACAAATTTGAGAACATGTGCAGGCAATTAATCATAGTTTGGACCAAACCCAAATCAACATGACAAAACAGCATAAGATCATCAACAAACAAAAGGTTGGAGAGTTTAAGAGCTTTACACCTCCAGTGGTATTTACAAGAGTCACTATAAGTTATAGACGCATCCAAACTCCTAGAGAAAACCTTTATACAAATAATAAAGAGATACAGGAATAAAGGATCCCCTTGTCTTAAGCCTAACTTACCACGAAATTTTTTTGAGGGAGATCCGTTGATCAAGATAGAATAAGAAAGAGAGGTAATACACTCTTTAATCCACTTAATATAAGTAGGAGGAAAACCTACAACTAAGAGCACATTCAGGAGGAAATCCCAGTGAATTAAATCATAGGCTTTTTTTCAAATTAATTTTAAAAGCACAACACTTATGATTATTTGAAAGGTGGTAATTCTTAAAGATCTCTTAAGCCAGCAGGATATTGTCCCCTATTTAGCAACCTTTGATGAAAGCACTTTGACTGGGGCTGATTATGTGAGGGAGCAAATCTTTAAGCCTATTTGCCATGATTTTCGAAATCACCTTATATATCATGTTACAGCAGGAGATTGATCTATAATCATACACAGTGAAAGGGTGATCTGTCTTAGGAATAAGAGAAATAAAAGTAGAATTAAGCTCTTTGAAAAGCCTCTCATGTTGGAAAAAATCTTAGATGGCCCGAGTAATATCATCCCCAACAATATGCCAAATTTTCTTAAAGAAAAAACCATTAGAACAATCTCTTTTTCCTTCTTTGATTCTTGAAAATCTTAAAAACAATCTCTTTACTGAAGTCTCAGCGCAAGAGATTAGGGATGTCTTCAACTGCCTTACTTGGGTTAAAGGAGTTGAAGACATCCCTAATCTCTTGCGATGAGACTTCAATAAGGAGAATGTTTTTAAAATTTTCAGGAGTTGGAGAAGGAAGAGCTGTCACATACTCTCTAGAGGAGGGTAGGTTTTTTTGTTCCCAAGAATGTTATGAAAAAAAACGTAGGAACTGTTTTTGGATATCTTCAAAATTAACAATCCTATGACCAGTGCCCACCAGTAAAGAGTGGACGTTGTTCTTGTTCCTATTTGACAAAATAGAATTATGAAAGAATTTGATATTTCTATCTCCCTCTTTGAGCCATTTAATACGGGAAGATTGTTTATAAAACAACTCTTGGTCCCCTAAGGCTTTAATCAGGTTGGTAATGGCCTCATTTTCCTGGGCAACTAGGTGAGGCCTATTAGGCAATTGTTGCATTTGATCTTGGATATTATTAAGGGCAGCTTGACAGGTTTCAACTCTAACATTCAAATCACCTACCTAATCTGAGTTTAGAGATTTGAGCGCATTTTTAACTAATTTAAGCTTAGACACCACATATAACATAGAAGTCCCCCAGACCTGAGAAGACCAAGCATCTTCTACAGTCCAAAGAAAATTTTCTTGAGAGACTAAGAAGTTGGAAAACCTAAATGGAGCAGATCTTTTCTGCTGGTTTGCTAAAGCCCTAATCACTACTGGAGAAAGGTCAGAGATGTTAGGGTTTTGAATCACTTCATAGGATCTAGGAAAACAAGAACTCCAAGCCGAATTGACAAGAGCTCTATCTAACTTCCTGGCTATAAGGAGGTCACCTGATTGTTTATTGGTCCAAGTAAAACTAGGACCACTAGAGTTTAAGTCATACAAAACACAATCCTCAACATACTTCCTAAAGTCCTTCATACCAGTAAATGCCAAGGTATTAAGAGGCTCAACATTATGAGAAAACAAAATAGTATTAAAATCCCCAGCAATAACTCACTGGTGACTACCAACACTAAGTTTGATATTAGAAATAGCAAACCAGAGGAACTTTATGTGATTATATTTATTTGAACCATACACACAAGTCACAAAAAAAAAAACTAAAGCACTATTAAGAGGAGACACCTCTATATGAATCAGTTGGTCAGTTGTAACAATAGGAGAACACATGTAACAGTCCGGATTCCAAGCTAACACTAGCCTTGCATTTGAAGCCTGATCTAAATCACTATAACTATGCCATCTAGGAAATAAGGAAGAGCACAAATTATTCAAACAGGAAAAGAGACTTAATCCTAGATTCAATCAAGCTGATAAAAGAACCTGACAACATCTTAAGATAGGACTTCACAGTTAACTGTTTTTTTGAATTATTGAGACCTCTAACATTTCAAAAAGTTAAAGCCATAAAAAAATCTACTAAAGACCTACGAATTTCGTTTTCTCCTAGATTTCCTACTCTTCTTAATAATCCGCATCATTAAGAAGACTCAGACTCTGTGGCTCAATTGAATTAATAGGAACCAAATCAGATTTAGGAGAAGAAAGAGGATTACTTGATTTACTCACAATAAGGGGGTCAGCATTTGCAAGGCATCCTTCTGGATCATCTTGGGTCTCCTGAACTCCTTTGCCCTTACTTTGATTAGTTAGGACTTCTGAAGGTTTGCTATCATTAGGACTTTGTTGTGCCTCCTTAGGGACTTGCTCCTGACCAAACTCCATTTGTTGGTCTACATTGATTGGTTGTGAAACCTTCTCCGTATCCCACTCCTGTTGCAACCCAGTCTCAAAAGGCGACCTGTAGGCTTCCATTCCTTCTGTGTGTAATGTTCAGGTCTCCATTCATACTCTATTTGAACTTCCTTAAAGGTTATTTGTCCATTTTCATTATAAGTAGCCAACTGAAAACACGAAGGCCAATTCCTCTGCATATCTATTTCCACACACATTTTGGCATACAAAACCCTAGACATCTTAGCTGTTTGGGTATCCATTAGAAGAGGTTTCCCTACTGCACTAGCTATTCTGCCCAATCCCTCATTATTCTAGTATTCATATGGAATGTTATGGAACTTAACCCACACCGGAGCATACCTAACCTCTTCCTGCTTGCCAAGGTTCAAACTCCATTTTCTTAAAAAAATAAAGGTTTCCCTTGGATATGCCAAGGACCCTTCTCTAAAACAAAATTCATTCCTTCCTCTGAATCAAACTTAAACAGAAATTTGTTCAAACTTGTAATCAAAGTTTTTGTTAAACCAAAGCTAGCCAAGTTTTTGATAGAGCTCTTTAAACTACTGGGTATGCAGGAGGCTTACCAATAAAGAAACCAATCAAAGCATTTCGGAACTGAGCTGCACCTTTCCTTGCTAACTTTGGTGGAGGAATGACAAAGATTTGGTTGTCCTTTATCTCTGGAGGATAGTAGGCTAATGCCTTAGCATCGATAGACTCCTCCACTAATTCGGAGACAACTGATTTTCATGTTTTGGGTAGTTGAGTTTTCTTAGAGGCTTGTAAACTTACAAGCTCTTGAGTATTTAAAGAAGGCACTAGTTCTGTTGAAGGGATGGTCACAGAGGACAATGACAACTACTTTTGGACGGGTACATCTGCAGATTTCGGAATCTTTGGGGGAGGGGGGGGGGGTTGAAGGCTTGGTTTTTTAGATGAAGTTAGGACAAGAGGAAGGAAGCGAATGGGAAGGTGTAACATCCCGTCTCCATATTAAGGGTTAGGACCCACAATTTCAGTACATGGGAGCTCAAAGAGAGATTAAGGAAATGCACTTTTCTTGCTCATGCATCATGTTAGCATATATGCACATAAATATTGAATGTTTGCACATAAAAAAGTGGTACATGCATTTATTGACAACTTCTGGGTATGACTATTTTTAAATGTGATTTTATTGAAAATGAGAAGTAGAGGGAGTTGAAAGAGTGATTTTGGTATGAGTGGTGATAAGGAAAGATTTGGAAACAAAATTGATAGCGATATGAAAAATGTTCACTGAGTGTGCTTTGGTCTATTAGCCACAACTTTTTCTATGGTTATCCAAACGAGATGATTCTTAATTTGAATTAAACTAGAAAAATAGGGGTCCATTTCTTGTGAAGACATCAAATTTAAATTCTATCTCTAAGAATCTCAAAAGTTGTCATGAAGTTGAGAATTGAGTGCAGTACTTTGGTGGATGAATGAAAATTTCATCTTCAGAATTTAGGAGAAAATTTGGGATTGATCTATTTAGATTTTGGCAAAGTTTCCTTCTCGAGAGTTATAGATCTTTCTTTTATCTTTCTAACGGTATATAGTATAGAAATTTTGGACATTTGAGTCAAAAGTTATGATCTTTATAAGTGGCGATATTAGAGAGTGAAAAGTAAGACGATGCAAAACTCAGACGATGCAAATGTAAGAAGGAAGAAAGCATCGTCTTAGTTACCGTTCATACACATCGTCTTAGTTACTGTTCATACACGTCGTCTTAGTTACTGTTCATAAGAAAAAGTAAGACGAAGTGAAAGTAAGATGAAGCAAAGTAAGACGAAGTGAAAGTAAGGCGAAGCAAAAGTAAAACGAAGGGAAAGTAAGACGGAGGGAAAGTAAGACGAAGTGAAAGTAAGACGAAGGCGAAAGTAAGACGAAGCAAAGTAAGACGAAGCGAAAGTAAGACGAAGCCAAAGTAAGACGAAGCAAAGTAAAACGATTGAGGACAAAAACAGGTTGGATTCTTTTGGTCATAACTTCTTCTCTAGACACCTAAATGACTTGATTCTTGA
>JAOTAX010000008.1:32594555-32611974 GCA_025629825.1 Erythroxylum guanchezii | reverse complement strand
AATACCTGAAATAATTTCTTAACCAATTCTATACATTTTATTATTATCAAAACATAAGTAGGATTTAATTTGTCAACAACCATTGGTCCAACAATAAGCATAAAACATAAGTAGAAATTCCAAATAAACTATAACACATTAAAACAATGAGAATAATAGTGCTATAGGAAAAACGTGGATGATGTTAAAAATATATGCTGAAGAGAAACTAAAAATAAATACTAACTACATTAGATGTGGTTAAGGAGGGCTTAGGGGATTGGAAATCACTTTGAGAACCTTAAAGGAAGTTAAAATTTTAAAGAAGACAAGAGATTTAAATAGTTAAATAATGAGAAAAATGGTCTTGAGATGTCTTTTATAAGGTAGAACATGACCTTTATATAAGACCATTTAGGGGTCAGATTCATATATACAAGAAGTAGTGTTCTTATACATAAGAATGTTTCAATTAAACAAAAGCAATATAATTACATGAGGATATGTAAATATTGTGTTTAACTATAAAACATTATGTAACTTTATATTTAAAATAAGATGTCAATACAATGTCATATTACACTCACCTAAGTGTGTGGTTTAGAACATAGATTGAAGAACCTACCATGTAAAGGACATGTTGAAAAGTTACATATTCTGTAACTTTTTGGCTTTTCTCACAAATGACCACATATCTAACTTATGGAGAAACACCATGCCATATATTACTTTATAACCTCTACACAGTGTCATGTAGGTGGTATGTTAGTACCTATGTTAGTAAAAACATTTACAAAACTAAAATAAACTAACTCTAAACACTTATCACGAGAAATCAACAAAGATTTAATAAAGTGAGCTTAAAAAATGATAATGATACTAAGGAATTAAATGAATAACTACTAAACAAATAAAAAAAACTAATGTCTAAAACATAAAAGATAAAGAGTATTGGGTTGCTTCCTAATAAACGTTCATTTTAGGTCAAAAGCTCGACTCCTTTTACTTCAACTTGGCATACCCCTACTTATAGGGTGTAAACTACCATGAATTCTATCACTTTCATTAGTATTCTTCTTCTTCTTCTTCTCAATAGAGTGGAAACTATTTAGGCTCATTGTAGGTTTTTTCCTAATGGATTTGCTCGTCTCCTTCACATTCTCTTGTATAGTATTTGTCCCGTTTTTATCTGATATGTTTGGATCTTGTATAATATAAAATATATCTTTGTTATTCATAGCAAAATAGAGGAAATTATTACATTTATCATCAACTGGATTCTCAGGTCCAGATTTCTTAAACTCAAATTTCTCATCTTTGACCTTTAGTATTAGCTTCCCTCCATACACATCTTTCAGGGCCTTGAAAGTAGCTTAGAAAGGACATCCAAAATTAAGCACACATTCGTTTTTTTAGCCGTATCCAAAACCACAAAGTCTACAGGAATGAGAAACTTATCGATCTTTATAGGCACATCTTTTAATATATCTATTGGTTACTTAATATATCAATTTGCCAATTGAAATAATATATTAGTATATTTCAATTTTCCCTCATTGAGCTTCTTATAGATAAATAGATGTATAAGGATAACGCCTGGGACTGAGTCATAAAGAATATGATTAAAGCTCATTTCTATAATAAAACAGAGAATAAAGACGCTATTAGGATCCTTAAGTTTTATAAGCAATCCATTTTTGATCATGGTTTTGCACTCCTTAATGAAAGACGCAGTTTTATTTTCTTCGAACTTTCTCTTGTCAGATAAGATATCTTTTAAAAAGCTAACATAAAAAGGAATTTGTTTCAAAGCATCATTAAAAGGAATATTAATATATATCTTTCAAAGAACTTCCACAAACTTCCTAAATTCTTTGTCAAATTTTGGCTTAACCAATCTTTGGGAATGGGTGACTTATAAGGTGTAGGGGGAATGTATTTAGGTTCTTCTCCCTCTTTAACTTTCTTTCCCTTGGTTTCGTTATCCTCAACATCTGTTTTTCCGTTCGTATTTCCCTCACTCTCAAGTTTCCCCAACCTAGGGTTTAATAAGCTCATCACTCTTTAACATCCCATTATTGTAATTCTCTCTAGGATTCTCAAGTTTTCTAGATAATTAACTAGGTGGTCTAACATTGACATTAGCCTATTTAGCAATTTAGTCCTTAAGCATCTTGCTAGCGATAGTTATAATATCTAACTTAAAGTTGAGCTTCCTAATCTCTTCCTTGAACTCCTCATTTTTCTTAGTCATTTAGGATGTTCTCTAGGATGGATTTTAGGCTAGGATTTTTGGGATAGGGTTAAAAAATTTGGATTGTAAACTAGGTGGTTACCTGTTACTTTAAGGTGCAGGGTTAAACATGTTTCCATAGGAGAAGTTTAGATGGTTCCTTTAACCAAGGTTATAGGTATTAGCGAATTAGTCATTCTTCTGGTTAGGGTTGTGAATGAAGTTAAGATATACAACATAAGAGTCATATAAAAATTGATTCCCTAATTGAAAATATATAGCTAAATGTCTTAAGGATTCACATATATCACAAATCATGGTAATAGCAGCAATAGAGTTAACATTTATATGGTCAAATTTTTTAGATAAGAATCTACCTTAGTAACCAAAATATTCAAGGTATCTAAATCATACTTATCTAGAACTTTTTTAGGAGTGGCTCTTTCACTTGACCATTGGTAGTAGTTTTGAGCCATATCCTCAATTAGATTACACGATTCAAGCTCCATAAGCAGCTACATCTATAAAGATCTTCGTATTCTAGGTTATCTCTTTATGAAAGGTTTGAACTACCAACTACTTCTCTAATCCATGATGTGGACATGATCTTAACAACTCCTTATATCTCTCCTAAGCCTAATATAGAGATTCACCTTCTCTTTGGGAACAGATGTAATTTGGTTCCTTATTTATGCAATCTTGTTTGGGTGAGTGTTTTTAGCTAAAAACATATAAACAAGCTAATTCTATGTGGTGATTGAGCTTGTTGGTAGGCTCTACAGTGATTCTTTTTCTTTGTCCCTCAAAGAGAAAGGGAACAACCTGGCATTAGCGAAGACATCATTAAGGTTCATTATATTGTAGTACTCTAGAAACATAGACAAATACAGATTAAGATCTTTAGACATTAGTCCTCTAAATTGATTATGCTATACTATAGAGAGTAAGAAGGGCTTTAGCTCCTCTGATGTCTTCTTCTTATGTATATGGTTCTCTTAATCTCAGGATCTAGTTTAATTAGATTCTTAAAATTGTCAGATTCCCATATATAAAAAGTAATTTGTAAAAGTAAAAGAATAAAGAGAATTCAATGAACAATAATGAAACTAAACTAAAATAAAAAAGCAAAAAATACCTAGTCTAATTAGTTTGTAAATAAATTAATATGAACTATCCATTCCTTGAAAACAATGCTAAAACTTAATTATTCTAATTGTTAACCATAAGTGTATGATATAACTATAGCTATCACACCGAGTACCTGTTGATTCCATAAAGAATATTACTAATTATCGGTTACTTACAAACTTAACTAACTAAGCTTAACTAGTTGGGCTAACAACTATAATCAATCAACTAAAAATAAAAACAAAAAATCACCTAAAACACCAAAAAACAAGCAATGGTCTGAGTAAAATAATGTATGAATGACCAGACTTAGGTAAAAAATCCCCTAAGCTTTTACTATATTCAACTTCATTATGATTTCATGAATATTTCTAGTTTCATAAACCAGTAAGAGTTCCAAACTTATATTATATCTCTTTTGAGACATACAACCCTTATCCTTAAATTAATTAATTGCAATCCCTTTCAAATTAAGACAACTTGAGAATGCTTTAGTTTGCTTTGTGAACTCTCATAATAAGTTTTATCCTAACCTAGGAAGATCTGGTGACTTTCTCTCAAATAGCTCACGCTTAACCCTCTTTATCCATATATGGATCTAACTACACATTTTATTTCTCAAATCTCAATTCAAATAATTGGTCTTCCATTTTTTGCTTTTAATTTAATTAGTTTTAAAGATATGGATAAATCACAAGAAAGATAAATAAATTATATTAAATCCTAGGTTCATTCTACCTAAATCTATAACTTAATTAGTTTATTATTAAACAAAGAATAAAAATAAAAAATAATGAAGAAAACAAGGAAAAAAGATCATTGTTCTTAAATCTTGAATCTTTAGAGCATCTTATTGGAATCTTGTTTTATCTTTTGATTGACTTGTTCTTGATCAAACCTACTATAGATTGGTCTCTAAATGACTTCCCTATTGCTTTCCAACTTTTTCTTCTGTAAAAAAGATCTTTTTTTTTTTCTTCCCGCTTTCTTTTTATTGGAAACCCTTCTCTTTAATGAGCTATAAGGTCCTAACATATATCCATATAGTAGGTAGTGCTATTTTTGGTAGCTTTTATAACTTTTCTATAAAATAACACCGTCAATATGGGATCAAAATAAGGATGTGTAGGTTTCGTGTTGCTTAATCCAAAGGGTAACACGTGATTGTATAGGGCTACGAAGGAGAAGTAAAATTAGCCATATTAGAACATGACCCAAACATAGTGGTGTGTAAGTGTTTTGTTTTTAGTCCCTTCTCGAAGTCTTCCAAATGAGCGCCAAATACATCCTATTTTTCTCCAAATTCATTCATTTTCCTTAATGAGGTATAAATATAACCTAAAATAAAATATATCTCAAATTAATTATCAAATCCTTCAAAAGCATTCAAAACACAACCATATGTTATGAAAATAATACTAAAAATAATGTATATCTAGTATACGTCAATTCTTTAATAAGGTAAAGTTCTACATTCAAAATGCTTGAGGTTGCCATTAAGTATATGGATGCATTTATTACGTTGAAACAATATGATTCTTAGTACACTTATTTCCTAACATAGTTACAATGAGAGTAATTTATTAGAAATTGGAAGTGTTTAAAATTATCCCCCTTTTTTTTACACGAAATATCCAACTACTCATAATTGTTTCACTAACATGTGTGAGATCAAGTTAGCATTCTGAATGAGTCATTTCTTCTAATAAGGTGGTTTAATGCAAACATAATGTTGTAAAAAATTGAATATTATTTTGAGAAATTGTATAATGGTAGAGTTTCAATACAAGTTCAAATCATCAAATAGCTATGATATGATTTATTTTCTGGTTACTATTATGAATAGGTAAATGGTTTAATAACAATAGTTCAATGTCAGGTTCAATTTCTGTTGATACATCCTTATCAAGCAAGGAAATTTTCAGTTTGAATCTTGGATTAAAGGATATTACAAGGGAAAACACCTAGGATTTTATATAATCGAACATAGTTAGATTGTTATTTGGAAGCTAATGTTTGAAAAATTACTTATGAGAATTTTGATATATTATGGTGGAATTTGAATAGAGGTTAACATCTAATTATGTAGACAACTATATGAGATTTCTTAATGTTTCCAATGTCTATAACTGCTTCTGAATTTGCTTTTAGTTTTGTGATTAAACAGTCAATTTCTTCTAAAAACATTGGAGGTCCTAATTTGTGCCAAGATTTTATTATGTGATAAACCAATTTAAGGTAAACTAAATGCTTAATTGTATGTTAGTATCTTGTATAACCTTTAATAATTATATATCTTATAATTTTATAAAATCTTTTTAATATTGTGACATATATAGAAGATGTTAATAATAATGTAGCTATGGATCATTTTGTATGTTTATTCAAAGAAATATTCAATAATGAAATTATATTTATTGTTATTAAATATATATTCATTTATCAAATTATTAGATAATTGAGTATGATTTTTATAGTGCTTTCTTTCTAAATGTAAAGGAAGTGGTGCAAAGTGTTGACCATTTTGACTTAAAACAAGATGAGTGAGTAATTATAAATGGTGTTGAATACAATCGATAGTTGTAGGGTTACATGATTATTTACCAATTGGTTAATTGTCGTTTTTAATTATATTTCTTGTAAATTCTATATTTTCTATAAAAATAAGTACTAAAACTCTCTAGTTTGTTTGCATATGATGTCTTCAAGTTTTTAAATGCTGGGATTTCTAAGGATGCAACTTTACCATGCAAGTATGTGATTATAACTTATATCTTTATTGCCTTTTTATTAGGTAATAGCTATGGAGCTAGCCAAACTAAATGTTAAGTAACTTATCTATATTGGTTAGCTTAAGAATTTGCAGTATTTGTAATTTGTCTTAAGAGTGAGGATCAAATGATTACTTAGATATCCTGCCATTGGCCTTTTCTTGTTCTCCTTTGCTTTATCCTTTGTATGATTTATGTTATCCAATTTTTCAAGATAAGGAACTCTGCAACAACAATATAATTAGATGGGTACCAAATGATCCTAGAAATTTGACAAAACTTCATTAGTTTGAATTAATGATTGAATAATTTTATTGGTCCTATTTTAGAAACATTGGGAAGTTGGAGAAAGTTTGTTTCCTATATGAATATGCATGCTTTATCTTCTATTACATAATGTTGATCAGTATGAAATTTGTTAACTGCTCTTTTATTGTTTGGTTGACCTATATCTAGTCTTTTATGTTAGTATAAAAGGAGGCTCAATAATGAGATTATAAATTATGACTTGTTAGTAGTTTTGTGTATCATGGATATTTTTTCTAAGTGCTATATTAGATATAGGTTCATTAGGTTTTGATCAAATTGAAACTTGATCGAGCATCGAAAAAGCTGTTATGAGCCTATGTTTAATAGGATTCAAAATTTTAATTGGACTCAAAGCTCGATTGTGTTCGAGATTTTCAGGTTAGATCGAAGCTTGGGTTGAAGTTTTTCCAGGCATGCCTAAAAACTTAATTAGGCTTAGGCTCGACCCAACTTTTTTAAGGGTTGATTGGATATCAGATCGGGTAAGCCATATAAGTTTATTTCAGATTCAACTGACTCTACCTTTTGCCATTACTACTGATAATTGGAGTTATATTATAAGGTATAGGGAATGTATATTACAATTGATACTTTGATTTTATAAGCCCCAATTTTGACTTGATTCTCCTATATTCAAATGTCAAAGATCACAAAGATACCTTTAAAAGCTTGAAATAATACATATAAGAATGGTAATTAGTATAGTTGGACTAGCTTACTCTTTGTTCGATTCAAACATGACAACTCCAAAGTACAGCCTAAATCCAACCCATAGTTTGATTGGTTCGGGTCGCAAGGCCAGAACCCATTTGGACCACTTAAAAAGATGTCATTTTGGTGGAAGAGTTTAAGCCGCTTGAACTAAGTTTTGAGCAGATTCTCTTAACCGAAGTTTAATCAACTCGAATCTGAATCTTTAATTTTGTATCACACCGAGTCTATTTTACCAAGTCTAAACACACACGTCATAAGATATATGTTAAACAATTATTTTAAGTTGCTGTAAAGAAAATTGCACCTACGAGTTATAATTTTCCAATGCTTGTTTGATCAAGTATAAACATTGTTATTATATTCATAGAAAATGAAAGGAGAGAAGTGGCTCAAAGTTCACTAAAAAAGGTAAACCAAAGTAAGTGATTTTTTTTGAATTGGTTGAGTAATTAGTCTAACCATTATGTCAATTCAAATCACACAGAAATTTTCCTGAAGAAGACTGATAATACTGAACGCATAGCATTACCTTGAACAAGAAATTTGACAGCTAATACCAGTGTTCTGAAACTCGGATCGGTCATCGAACCGGAGGCCTTATTGGTCACCGGTTTGACCGGTTCGACTGGTTCAACCACCAGTCGAACCGGTGTGACGTCATAATTATGCAATAATTATATTTAATTATATATAATATTAAAAATATTAAAAAATATTAAAAAAATACCAAAAAAATAAAAATAAAAAATTTTCGTACAGGACTAGTCCGACCGGTCGAACAAGACCGGTCCGACCGGTTTTCACCGGTTTTCACTGGTCCAATTCAAGACCGATTTTTAGATGTGGAACGGACCGGCTAGCTGACCGGTCACCGGTCGGACCGGCCGGTCCGGTCCGGGTTTAAAAACAGTAGCTAATACTCATAATCAGCACATTACAGAGCCAGTTTGTTGATTTAACAGACCAACAGGTAGCAGGAATTATCAACACTTTTTGACGCAAATGTTTGAGCCTATAAATCAACAGACATGAAGTGCGTTTCATGACACTGTAATTGCATTATATACAGCCTTACGGAGCAAATAATAATTGAAACTTCTCAGGTTGATCCTTTTGACTCAAATTGGGAGCGTATAATCATGAGACGCCAGAATTACTTGGAACGAGGGGAGACTTTTTCCATTCAGCCTTGGAACACAAGCTGTTAGTGTTGAGTGTAGGAACTACCAGTATCTTCCCTTCAGTTAATGGATACGACCCTACACGAACTTGCGAATATCCCACGCATTGCATCCAGAGTACGATGCTGCTTCCTGCATATAACTGGTGTTCGCCTCCCAGACGCAAACATTCTACTGAAGAAAATGGACTTAGTACCAGCCCGCAAAGTCCCACAGGAAGAAATAGAGTCCCTGACTGTTATTTGACTTCTTATTGTAACTGCAGAGGATCTACTTTTCCTGGTTGTAATTTCCCGAGGTAGCTGCAAGAGCTTAGAATACGAGGAATTAAGATCTTCTTCTTCTTCATATATCCGCTCCAATCTCTCCACTGGAATTCTCTCTGCATTGACATCTGCAATACCTCCTTGATCATCTTCAGTGGTCACAGTTCTCTTTGCTTCACTCCATAAGCCAATGGCACGCCATGCGTCTGCAACAAGCTCCATAGTGCTGTTGGCAGGTAAGACACCCTTCTCTTCCATGAGTTGCAGCACCTCTTCTGCTTTCCAAGGTTGTCTTGCTTCCCCATAACCCCATATCAATGTTTCAAATGTTTTCTGATTGGGGGAAACACCAAACTTACACATTTTCTCAAAAACCATCATTGCTTGCTCCATTTTACCTGCAGTGCACCATCCACTGATGATCGTGGTGCAGATTACAACATTTGGATGCACACCAGATTTATCCATTGAAGCCAGTACAGACTCAGCTTTTGCAGGCTCTCCAGCACGAACATAACCTTTTGCAAGAATGCCAAATGCATGTATGTCAGGTTCTATTCCTGCCTTCACCATGTCATTAAAGATCTCCTGGCACTTGTCCATAAGCCCTGCAGAGCTCCATGCATTCATGATTGTGCTGAATGTTATAACATCTGGCTTGACACCATACTCTTCCATTAATGTAAGTGCCTGTTGAGTACCTCGTCAATAAAGATTTTATAAATTAGAACACATTGAAGATCATAGAGAAGAATTAATATGTCAATTACATTACTGCAAGGTTTCTATCATACACTTGAGACTGTATCTAGATTTCTTCATTTGTTATCAAACTCTACATTGAAATGCTAAGTTAAACGTCAAACTGGAGTTGGTACTGAAACATTTTGACTATATCACATGCCAATGGTTCATTCCCTCTCCTATGTCCTTATCAAAATGTAGTCAACACAAAGTGGCCTACAACGAGAAGGGTGGGAGATAGAGGGCTGTGGGAGGCACAACAAAGAGTGGCATTTCTTAGCCACGCTTAGAACAATCACCTCTGTCATGTAAAAGCCAAAATGATTTTAACTGCGTTCTGAGTCAAATTATTGGTTGTGCATGCATGTGTTATACATGTTACACAAGCATTGTAATTGTTAGCATTTTGTAGTTCTAATACAAATTGTGAGTCTGTATACAACTACAAGTTAATATTTATGGTGAAAATACAGGATCCAAATGCACTTTATTGTGGACTCTTAACTCCTATCTTGATTAAATAGCCAGAAGAATTCAGTCAACTGACACCTTCTCACATACATCTTTTCTTTTCTGTCTAGGTGTGTTTGTGACAGCTGATATGAAGAGATTATCTTTCATCTTCAACAAATCAGTAAAAAAAAATGAAATGCAGATCAGATGGGCATCGTTTCATCTTTCCACAGCAAAGGGAATAGAAAATTGTTTGTGCACCCATTAGAGTCAGAGATCATTTTGCTAAATATGAAGGTAATATCTTGAAATGTAAAGACACCTTTCAGTATTTGGCATGAAGTTTGCAGTGAGAAAGAAAGAACTAACCTCATCAACTCCATTTGTGTCCATGATGTCTAGAAATCCCTTGATTAGAGAATTAAAAACAAATTGATTAGGATGCACTCCAAGCTCCTTCATCCTGGACACAAATCTCAAGGCTTCTATCATCTTAGATTCTTTGCAATAGCCATTTACAATGGTGCCACAAGTGCGCTCATTCGGTGCCACTCTCTTGTTCTGCATTTCCATTAACATGTTTTCAGCCCTACTTGTTTCCCCTTGCTCAGCATAAGCCCTAGCTAGGATATTGTAAGTAACAACATCAGGCTTCAGACCAGATGCTACCATCTTGTACAATAAATTGCATGCTTCTTTTATATTTCCCTTGTTACACCAGGCTCTAATTAAAATATTGTATGTCCGATGATTTGGCTTGATGCTTTGATCCTGTAACATCAAATCTAGCAATCTCAAAGCTTCTTCAGGCTTACCGGCATTCCCATATCCTTTGATGAGGGTATTGAATGTAACAGTAGTGGGCTTACATCCACCTTTCTTCATTTTGTGAAAGAGTTTCATGGATTCCTTTACATCCCCAGACTCAGAAAAAGCATTAATCATGGCATTAAAAAGTATAGTGTCAGGCTTCACTCCATGCTCCTCAATTTTAGATGTCACCATAAGAATGGACCGGAAACGTTTCTGCAGAGTCAAGGCAGCTACAAGAGCTGTGTATGTTATAATGGTTGGCCTATGTCCATCTTCCACTAAATTATTAAAGACAGAATGAGCTTCTCTAGGCTTCCGTCTTTCAACCAAACTATTCATGAGTTTTGTTCTGGAATGAACAGTTGGGCAATTGCTACTGCTCAGACAAACCGGACATTGGGTTTGGGCTTGAAAACCTACAGAGGAAGAAACTGTTTGTAGTGGCTCCTCTATCAAACGTGGATCCTGAGAAATTCAAATTGGCCAAAGGTTAGAACCCGATATGTACACAATGCATGTGTACAAACTAGCCACAGAAAAAAAAGAAGAAGTCCTAGTACAGCAATCAAATATGATGGCATCCCTTGTAATTGACATGGTATTGGTTAACATCTACAACATGCAGTTAAATCACTTGTGGTAGAAATGGAACATGAATCTCAGGAAAAATAAACATTTCTAATTTGTATTTGGCAGCGTATGAAACTTATGTGAGTGTGTGTGTGTGTGTGTGTGTGACAGGAACATATAAAATCATTAGTCAAGCAACAACCATCATTGTAGTGGCATTTGTACATTGAGAACCATATAACAGAATATACTAGCTGCAATGGGATTGACTGAAGAGTAGTCTTCCTTCTTTGGACATCTAATCCTCTTATGCAATGCCTACACTTCCCTGATTTTCTGACTCCACTTTCCATTAAGAATTGTCTAGAGAAAAGACAAATAAAGGATCTAACTGTAGGATAACCATGATGTACCCTTGAGAAAAGTTTCTGAATTCAAATCTTCATTCATCAAAACCGGAGGTAACTTGGCCACAGATTAACCAGGTTGTATGGATTTTCTGCCATAACTAATATCAAAAGGAGTTAAATAGAAAGCACTAAAAGCAGTAATCTAAACAAGACCACAATTCAACGTCTATCTTGGAGCATGCAATTCAAATTTCCAAAGATAACTCCAATAATATTTATCTAATTCAAAATTCTTCACTCTAATATACTTCAAATCATCAAGGAAGCTTCCAAAGGTTCCAACTTCCAATGAAATTCCTAATCGACGCACTCAAAATAGTTAACCTTTGCAAGTAAAAGGAAAAAAAAAAGCTTTACTTTACCATAACTGATGCTTTAGTGAGGTTTGTGCTTGCTATCGTTCCATTTTGACGTCTACTCATCATGCCTTTCTAAGTGGAACTCCTAGATTTTTCTGCTTGCTTTCCAGTATACCTGAAATTTAAAACTTTTCCGCGCAAGATTAAGCTGAAGACTTGGGAAAATAGTTTGATTGGATGGGAATTCAGAAAAAAGGCGAAGTTCATTGTACGCAATAAGCTGGAAAATTTCCAAGGATCAGTATCAAGATATGAAAACTAGAGATACAGTCATCCATCAGAATATCCTGAAATCTTGATAATATAGAAAGGTAAACAAAAATGAAGGTATGTTTAGCTGCGTCGTTAGCAGGATCATAAGCACCATAACTACGTGATTGGCATTTTACATACAGAGATACTTTATTTCACTTTCAAAGTACATAAACAGAGTCAAATCTTAGGCAAAAAACTAGGCAGTCTTTAAAGAATTAACGAGATAAGCAACGATTAGCTAGTGATGTGACTTGTAATTGTAGACGCAGATTGAAGAAAAACAACAACCCGGGAAGTAAAAAAAATGAAATAAAAAAGAAAAGGATATGAATTACAGCATTGAAGCAACAAATCAAGAAGTGGGTTTCTTTACAAAAACCAAAATGGCTTATACAAGCCACAAGAGTTGCCAGTCAACCAACGCAAACCCAAGACATTGGAGAACACACAAAAAGTACAAATGAATAGAAGCAGTGAGTCGCATCAAATCAACTAGCAGAACAAGATCAATGCTAGAACACAAAGGCAACATAATCGACAATTATACACCTAAAATTCACACATGTCACGGCCACCAACTACTAATTTGAAGACGATCACTGGGCGATGTACCTCTTGAGATGGGCAAGTATCATAGAGAGGGATGGGCAAGAACTTGCATGTTTTTGGCATGCAAGTGGTGAATCAGCAAGCAGAAAGGAAATAGGAAGGTATAATCATAAGTTTTGTTGGGTAGCAAGACTAGTGTCTGTGTTGTGGCATCCGCTAGAGATTCTTATCCACAAATATTATCAGAAATAGATTCTTTGGATAATATTTTGAGGCCATAAAGAAGTTGACGACATAATTATGGTATAACGAATTAATGTTTTTATTTGGAGGAGGAGAGCTGACCACGACGCCTTTTGTTTCCGTTGGCCAAGATTCAATCCCTGAAATTTTTTTCCCTGCATTGTTTTGACGTTCATTTCACAATAATATCCAACATCTTTTTATGCACTTGATCATGTTTCTCTTAAAACGCTGCAAATTCAAGATTTTTCTTTTCAGTTTCCTCTGTGTAAAGTTTGTCCTTTTCTCTTTTTTCTTTTCTAAAACTTTCTGACATATCACAATAAGCGTTCTACTTCCATGAACCTTGATCTCAACTCTAACCTTGATTTCCTCTACTCTGTTGTGGTCAAACTCAGCTGAAGCTAGAATTGTTTCGGATGAAATACTAGGTGATACAAGTACTCCAAACACTGGAGTTGCCTAGAATAAGGTGGTTGGAGATCCATTTACTTTTGGCAAGCTCCAATATGTTCCAACTACCCAAAGTGCAGATTTAGTCACACCTCTTAAGGAGGTCTTTAACATAGGTGTAAAGAAACGATAGCTAGCTCTTGTGGGATTTTATTTTATACCAAAACAAGTATCTTTCCCTCAAGTTTTGCAATAGGCAAACGCTAACTACATAAGGTATAGACTGGAAATTATTTTGATTAGTAAAGAAAATTTCTTTATCTTCAAGTTCTCAAGATAAAGTTAGGAAGATAATAGAGTTAGGACGTAGGCACATTCAGAGGAGGCCACTGACATTCAAAAAATAGAAACCTAGTCTTTCTTTAGGTAAAGCAAGGATGAGGACCATTCCAATCTGTGTAAATTTCTATAGAGTCTCCCTAGAGATAGGTTCTTAGAAAGATTAAGTTACATCAGAAGCTCCCTTGAAAGATCATCGAGTTTAGATGAAAAATGCAAAGCCTAAAAAGAATATGATCAAGTTTAGGTTTGCATCAAGTTGGAACTAAAAAATAACTTCTTGATTCAATTATAATTAAGAATTTTGATGATGAAGGAAATATGATAGAAGATTCCAAACCCATATTTTATTTATGAAGACCAAAGAAGAAGGAACAAGTGAAAGTTTGAAAACCTAAAGGAAAAGAGGTCACATTAACCATTAAAGAGTTAAAGAAGGAAACTCAAAATAGCATTGCCTCATCTTAGCCTCTATTACTCCTATATAAACAACTAGATATTAGAAGCACTCCTCCAAATACACTAGAAGTGGACATGAAAAAAATTGATCCCATAGGGGAATCAACCAAGTAGAAGGAAGTAATTATGCTTATAAAAACAACAATAAACTGCATGAAGTGGAAATTGCTCACGAAGAAGAGGAAGAAGGCACCAATTTTGAACTACTAAGTAACAACTTAAGCTTAAGAGTGCAAACGAAATAAACTTGGAAATAAGATCTCCTAGCTAATTGCAAAATGCTTCAATGATTTCTTCTGTAAAGGAAGGAAATGTGGATATTTGTACTAACATAAATAAACATGGTATAATTGATCCAAGTACTAGAAAGAATAAAACTAGGAGGAAATCAAGGAAGAAGATATTTGGTACATCTTTTCTTTAACAAATATGGTCAAATGGAATGTAAAAGTTCTTAATAACCCCAATAAACAATAGGCTTTTAAGGATTTCCTCATTCTAAAGAAGCCTCATTTTATTTGTTTGGTTGAAATAAAATAAAAAATGAATAATTTCAGAAGAGTTTGTGGTTTTTAGCAATCATGGGGTTCTCTATAATAGGAGAATTATAAACTCCTTTGATCCTTAGGTTTTTAAATTGTAAAGCTAGAGCTTTAAAGACTAATACATCCATTATAAGGTTTCAATCCTAATTACATTGTCATATATACCACTAACCTTGAATTCTAAAGAGGGAAACTTTTGATTGACTTAGTATCGTAGCAAGGGATTTTAATGATTTTAATTACACACTCTCTTCTCGAGAGGTTTATGGCCTCAAGTAGAAGACGAAGCATGTAAATGAAAATTTATCCAATCTCATTAGGGATCTTGAATTGGATGGCTTAAGATATATTGGTAATTATTTTACCTAGAATAATAGACAATTTAGGGGTTAGTTTTCCAAAAGAAACTCAACATTGCTTGGTGAACTCTATTTGGATGACTATTTTTCCTCTTAGCTCTGTCAAATTTTGCAATCATTTTACTTTTAACCATACTTCTATTATAACAAAAGGAAAACCCTGTTTTAGATTCTTCAATGCTCTATTGAAAAATCCAAACATTAAATTAGTAGTCTTTAAAGGCTTGAACATTGAAGTAGTTAGATCTTAAGCCTTTATATATATATATATGTCTAGAAGCTAAAGGCTATCAAGTTAGAACTTATCCTTATTCATAAAAAGAATTCAAATCCTTTACATATAGAGAAAAATGCACCTTTCACTTTCCTCAACAATTTTAGGATCTCATGGCTTTGAATGCTATTGATCCTTCACTTATACTTCTTAAAACTTCAACTTCAAGACAATATATGACTACTCTAGATGACTTTTATTCCCAATTGAAAAAGAAATAAATAATCTTCTAGTTAGGTGGTATAGACAGGAATACTATTTTTTTTATATTGCCATTCAAGATAGAAGCTAAAAAGAATAAAACAATCTAATTATATAATGCTGATGGTATAGATATCAATGAATAAGAAGGATTGAAGGACATATGAGCACTTCAAGAAGCTATTGAGAAAAGAATTGGAGGTGAATCTTTACCTAAAGATTTAAAAGCTTACCTTGTTGACACCTTTCCTAGTAATTTCCAATATGAATTTACTAGGGATGCCATTAGATAAGAAATAAAAGAAGCAATGTTCAATCTCTATCCTAATAGAGCCCTTAATCGTGACGGATTCAATGCAAGCTTATTTTAAAGCACATGGGAACTAACATGTGATATGGTTATCAACTTAACAAGGATACTTTAGTAGTGGTCACTTATTATCTAAGTTGAACAAGAGTCATATTACTCTTATTACCAAAGTGGATAATCCCTTTATCTTACATGAATATAAACTTATTGCATGAAAGCCGTTGATAACCATAACTGGGACTTCATCACCAACACCATAGCTGCCATATATTTTCTTCCAACGTTCATCAAGTGGATAAGAAAATGCATCTCCACCCTTAACTTTAGCTTTTTGATTAATGGGCAGTCTACCAACATTATCAAAAGCACAAAGTGAATCAGATAGGGTGATCCAATCTCATCCTATCTATTTGCAATAGCAATGGAAGTCTTCAACAGAGTCTTAAAATGGGTCATTGAGAGGACCAAATCATTCAAATATCACTCAAAGTGTAAGAAGTTCCAGACATCCAATCTATGCTTTGCGAATGATTTAATCCTGCGGATCCTACATCAATCAATGCCTTAATGTCAGCTCTCAAAATCTTCAAAAAGCTCATAGGCCTAGATATCAATTGCTAAAAAGGTGGCTTCTTTCTTTCAAAGGGGCCAGCCATTTTGAACATAGCATAAACTCGATTACTGGCTTTAATTTGATGACACTACCTATGATGTATCTTGGAGTTCCTATTTCCAACAATAGATTGACCTGCTCGTAGTATGCTTTCCTCGTTGATAAAATTAATAATAGAATCTCCAATTGGATGAGTAAGAATTTGTCGTTAGCTAGTTGAGTTCAACTAATCTCCTCTGTCTTCACTGTTGTGAATTTGCATAGGGCTACACATATGGTTTTACCAACTGCTGTGAACAAGCATGTTGATAGGATTGTCAAGAATTTTCTATGGTCTGGAACTAATAGCTCTAGAAGCAAGGCTAAAGTAAGATGGAGTGAGGTTTGCATACCAAAGAATGAAGGGTACTTAAAATTACTTCTCCAAAAACTATGAATACAACAACGTTGATTAAAAGGCTATAGAGATTATGCAATGAGAAGCAATCCTTGTGGTCTAAATCAGTGCATGGGTACTATCTTGGATCCAAGAACATTTGGAACTACAACCTACCCCTTGGAGCCTCTTGGATTATGAAGAACATATTGGCAACAAGAAGAAAAGTCAGGCTAGAATTCATTAATTTGACTGGTGATGGGACAAAGTACTAGTTTTTGGTATGATAACTATTTATCAGTTGGTCCATTACAGAATCAACCATCCATACAAACCTTAAAAGTAATGATTCACAATGAGGATACAATGCTAACGTACTCTATGTTGGACCCCGATCTTTTAGTGGAATTTAAAAATATTAAATAAAATTTAATGAGTATTTTTGTATATGAATTGTGTTTTGGAAGAAGTTGTGCCTTAAGGAAATTAATGAGAAAAGAATCGATTGGTTTTGATAACTTTGATATTTGAGTAGATTTGTATGGGTTATGAGAGTAAAGTGAATGAGTTGAT
>JAOTAX010000008.1:32572453-32584264 GCA_025629825.1 Erythroxylum guanchezii | reverse complement strand
TATGGAATTTATCAAATGTGGTCTTATGGAAGAAAACATTGAGTGGTAAAGTGAGATAGGAAACGAAGGAGCGTATGCGATAATAGTACCCCTACCTTTTTCGAAAATCAGAAATGAATTTCGAGGACTAAATTTCTTTAAGGAGGGGAGAATTGTAACATCCCGTTCCCATACAAAGGGTTTGAACCCTAGAAATTGGTACATGTGAAAAAAAAAAACACATCTCATGCTCATGCATTCTATAACATATACATACACGTGACCAGTACATTTTGCACATGAAAATGACTGTACATGCATTCATGACATTTCCCAGTATATGTGTCTATAAATGTGCATATTGTGAAAAATGTGATATTTTGTGTTTGGAAAATTGATTGGAGTGTATCTTTGTGAGTTTTGAATTTTTGGGAAATTTTAGAAATTTTCTGAAATTTTTTGGGGTACTTTTTTGGACTAGAAAAAATGCCAAGTAGTAGACTGATAGTTTACCGGCAGTGGAAATGATTGTCCAATGGCACTGAAAATTTAGATACATGAATTTAGGAATTTTTTATTTGAGCCATTGGAATTTTGGGGACAAATTGGAGTGGAAATTGGATTTTAATTGGAAAAAAACTAAATGGAGGCTTAAGAGTGTGACATGTGGCAAGTGACACTTGTCATTTGCCTAACATGCCACCATGTTATAGGTTTTATAAATATCAACTTTTCCTTAAGTCATTCACGATGCTTGGGTGATTTTTGGCTTTCCTCCACTTATGTAGCACTCTCCTTCCTTGCTCCTTTTGCTATTTTGCTCATCTTTTCTACCATCTTTTCCTCTTGGCTTGCCCTTCTTTTGGTTCACTAAAAATCCAACCTAAACCTCACCCCTTCAAGTTGATGATGATGATGATAGTGTGGGGTGGAGGGAGTTAAAGATTTTGTGGTTTTGGAAGATTTGGAAGCTTAAAAGGTAAGAAACATGATTTCTCTCATGGTTTTGTAGTTAAATAAATTAGTTGTGATGTTTGTACACTAAATTGTATGAGAATTGTGTTGGTGTATATGGGTATGTACTTTGTTTGTTTAAATGCTCCACGGAGAGATACCTAGCCACCACTCACTCATATCAACTCATCATATCCACCTAAGATCATCGAATGTAGCCTATTCTAGGCAAGCTATTGATTCTAAATTTCACCAATTATTCACAAATTATTATCCACCAATCTCTATTTAATTAACACATTTCTCGTCAATTTAATAAATAATACACCTTAAAAAACATAACAAAAATAACAATAAAACACCTTATACTACGTTAATTATTTGATAATTAAAGTAAATATAATTCATGTATGTAAGTATTAATCATTAATTAAATTAATGACTAATTCAAAATAAATTTTATTAGTAATAGAACAATACTTAATTTTAAAAGTAAAATCTAAGGTTATCCTTACCTGAATTTCAGACTCAATTAATTGAAAATCCCAATTTCTCTTTAATTAGACTTTCGAACCTAGAATTTACAAAATTTTATTAAACTAATTTACCAAAAATTTCTTATCCAATTGTACTAATAATCCAACATTATTCTCACTTCCAATTTATTCTTTATTATAAAAATAATATCCTTACTAACCTGACCCCCATAATTACTAAAATACTCATAACTAATTAAAATGCCATTTTACCCTCTCCATTTCAATTAATACCAAAAAAGTCCTTGTTGGCCCCTGATATTTTTTTATTTATTATAAACCTAATTAGATAAATTTTGGGGTCTTGCTAGATTAGTCATGTTGAAATAAATGAGTTTGTTAATGTGGGTAAGATAACATGACTTGGGCTAAGGGTTTGAACTATTAAAGTAGTGGGAGAGTGTAAGGCCAATTTTGGCAAGTCATTTAGGTTTAAAAACCATAAGGCATTAAGTAAGGGAAAAAAAGGACTTTGTGTAATCATTAATGGTGTAAAAGAGAAGAAAATGGGGTGTCATGCATTTGGAAGAGAGAGAAAACAAAATTGGAGAAGGAAGGGAGAGATTTTTGTGAGTTTAGGGAATGAAAGGAGAGCAAGCTAGGTTTTGATTTTTCTTAACCTTCAAGAGGGATTTTGAGAGTGATCAAGAAGGGAAAAAGGTAAAAAAAGATGAGAGCTTTCTTTTGAACCAAGCATTTCTTCATTTGGTGAAGATTTAAGCTAAGTGGATTTTAAATCTTTTAGAGTTTTGAAAAGTTTTTGGTTCAAAAAGCTTAGAAAGGGTATGGGTATAAGTATTCTAAGATCAATTTCATGCTTTTGGTCCTTTAGGTTTTCCAATTTGGATTCCATTGATTTTAGGATTTTTGTCAATGTTGAAGAAAATCAAGAAGGGCAAGAGGAATAAGAGGAGAGGCATTTTTGAACAAGCCATAGTCAAGAAATTCAAGGTGGGTTACATTTTTATGATTTAGTAATAACCCATTAACACCTCTTTCAAAAAGGTGGAAATAAATGAGTTTCAACTAATTCTAAATGTGCATTCATTGTTCTTTGGGTACTTTGTAAATGTTTTGCATGTTGTGTATGAAGGTATCAAGCTTAAGAAAACAAGTTTCTGAAATATGTCTTTATAGGCAATATGTTTTACAAGTCAAGAAATATATGTTTTGTGGGTTAGTGGTGGTCCCCTAAATTAAGTCAAGTGCACTTTGACAAAAAAAGGCTTCTCTCGCCTGCCCGCTAGTGGCATGAAGCTCCTTCATGGACTCCCATAAGTTCACGGCTACGCTAGACTATTATATGGAAATACGTAGTACATTCTGTTTTGGATCCACCCAAACCATTCTGATGTGCCGATGTGTTCATGACAAGTTGATGTGAGTGAACCATTCATGATTTGCATACACATGAAATTTTGTATTGAAAATGAGTTATAAATGTTTTTGGCTGAAAACCTAAGCAACATGTGTTTTATAAACTCAATGAAAGTTTCTCTACGACAAGTAAAATGTTTTCAAGTTTGGCTTACTTTTGCTTGTTGCCGATTGTAAAATTGTTACCCACAAGCTTCAAGCTTACCCCCACTTTCCTCCCCACAAGTAGGTGAAGAGTAAGAGATTGAGTAGTCAAGGGCCAGGGCATCACTCCACTTTTGAAATGTTGTTGTATTTCAAACTACTTTTGAAACCAAGGCTTTAGTTGCATTTTGAGTAACTCATTGTCTAAGTATCTTTTGTATTTGAGATTTTTTGAAACATTGATGTTTGGGGCTTGAAATGCCCACTAAAGCTTTGTAAAAACTACGATCTTTTGATGTTACTCGTATATGATTTTGTTTTCTTCCATGATTCGCAAGGTTTCATAAGGGGAAAAATTCGTGTACTACTTTAGGGAAATTTCCAGGTTGATCTGGGCTAATTTAGGCAAAGTTATCTTCTGGGTATAAATGATATTAAATGTGATTTTATCGAAAAAGATAAGTAAAAGGAGTAGAAGGAGTGATCTTGGTATGAGTTCTGATAAGGAAAGGTTTAGAAACAAGATTGGTAGTAATCTGGAAAATGTTCACTGAGTATATTTCGGTCTGTTAGCCATAACTTTTTTTCTAGTTATCCAAACAAGATGATTCTTAACTTGGATTAAACTAGAAACATATGGCTACATTCCTTATGAAGACATCGAATTTCAATTCTGTCTCTAAGAATCTCAAAAGTTGTTATGAAGTTAAGATTTTGGTGTAGTACGTTAGTGTATGAATGGAAAATTCGTCTTCGGGCTTTAGGGGCAAATTTGGGATTGATATGAATAGATTTTAGCAAAGTTACCTTCTGAAAAGTTGTAGATCTTTCTTTTATCTTTCCAACGGTATATAGTATGAAAATTTTGGACATCGGAATCAAAAGTTATGATCCTTGTAAGTGGAGACGTTCTGGAGAAGAAAATAAGACGGAAGAAAATGAGACGATGGAAATGAGACGATAGAACTAAGACGAAAAGAAAGTGAGACGATGCAAAAGTGAGACGATGCAGAAGTCAAATGATAGAATTGACCTTTGAGGTCTTCACAAAAGTTGTAGATCTAGAAGTCCTCTTTCCAATAGTCCAAAAAAAAAGTCAATCCTACACCTATAATAAGAGTTATGGAAATTGCACCAAGCTAGGTACAAATTGATTGATAGTATAAACATGTTCGATTCTTTCGAGTATAACTTCCTCATCCGACCCCCAAATGAGGTGATTCTTGAAGCAACAGATTCCTAACTTCCTGTACCATCTCTCCGTGAAAATTTGTATCCTTTGGACTTATTTTGAGAAAGTTACAATAGAGTAAGTGAGAGGTCAGTTGAGAGAGCATGCTTGGGGTATGATCGTGTTTTAACTTTTGAAGTATATCTTGAGCTGTAGAACTCCAATTGAGATGATTCTTGTTTCAGAACAAACTAAAAACTTAGAGCTACGATTTCTTTGATGAAGTCAAGTTGAAATTTTAGAATTTAACTGGTGTGGGCACACTACTCTTGGGAAATGTTTGTTATGACCCTATAGGGAAATAGACTTAAGGTTTAGGACTTCGGATGTTGGGCTCCGGAAACGGAGTCAAACAGTCCTTCTTACAACAAAATTCCATATTTACCCTTAATTTTCTGTATTTCTCTTTCTGCCGTTACATGCAACTTAAATTACATATTCACCTTTAATTTTTTGCACTTCCCATTCTACCCAATTTTCTATACTTCCCATTCTGCCCCCTACATGTAACTTAAAATTTTAAAATAATGTCATTATTTTCACCCTCCATCTTCTTCTCTCTTTTCTTCTTTCATCATTTTCCATCACATTTTCTTCCTTTTTATCCCTTCATGCAACTTCCAAAAATTATCTCAAATAACCACAACATGCAATTCAGCTATAAACTAGTGTAGGATGATCAAAAATTACAAATAAAATGGCATAATAGTTGTGGAAAATTTTACCTAAGTATAAGGCACTACGGGGTTGTCAACCTTCACAACTCTCCCCAATTTTTCTGCAAAATAAATAAAATAAGGAAACTTTCGAGTAAAGAGTTACATGCAGGTTAGAAGATGGTGAACTTTTGTTGATTTTTAGTGCATATTACAACCAGATTGTTTATACTCTCATCTTTTTAATGGCTTAATGGGCTGGGCTGTGAGTTTGGTTTTAATTTAGTTTTGTGGCTTTACATTGATTGGATCAATTTTGATAATGTAGAATTGTTTGTCATCCTGTCAATGTCCCATTAAAAATGTAGCCCAATGTAACTAGTCCACCCAGCCCTTCTTAATAATATTATTATATTCATGTAACAAGTTAGGAACCTTTTTATTATTAGTTTTTTCTTTGTTAAGACAACAAACAAACCCTTTGAGGCTTTGCTTGCGAAGGCGTAATTTCTTCCCATAGCAGTTTGGTGTTGGTCATCTATAATTCAACACACAAGACATGCCTCCCTGTCCCTAGATCTCTCTCTTTGTCTCTGCTGCGGTGTGGTAAGACTAAGGTAAAATGATAAAGCTATGGAAATGGTACCAACAGTGTCTATTATCGCATCCCGTGAAGACCCAAGTCATCAGCTCTGGAATACTTTGGGGCTGTGGTGATATTGGTGCTCAATACATCACTCACTCAACTGCGATTAAACGTCTCAATAAACCTGTAAGTTCCTTTTTTTTTTTTTTTTGCTACCAATGGCTTGCTAATCTTCTGTTTTTGGGTTGGGTTTCCTTTGATTTCGTGTATAGTTCTTCTTCTTGAGAACTGGGCATGCGTTGGAACCGTTTGATAATATTTGGCTACCGTTTGATGCCCCCTTCTACCTTTTCTTGCTCATTTCTGCTTCGCATCGCCAACTGGAATCACATGATTGAGTGCTTCAGTTTGATCATTGACTTAAATTCTCGACTTGTTTTCGATGAATAATTCTCAAGACATTCCTCCTTACGTGGAATCTTTAGATATTCCTTTTTGACGCCTTTGGGGATTCTGGGTACGATTCGATGCCAATACTTATCATTGATAGATTCATAACCGCCGAATACATTATCTCATAATATTAGAACTGCCTTGTTTTTAGGTTCTATTCGATGTCCCTATTTTTCCTGTTGATTTATAGTTTCTATACCCACAAAGGCGCAAACAACGCAACAAACCAGCTTGGAAAATGAGACTCAACTCTATAACTGGTCTTTAATGCCTTGCTATAGGCTGGCCCATAATGCTTCGTCAAACTGATAATTTAGGTATTCGTGGCCGTAGACGTGATAGTTTATGAAATTAATTGCCATGTGATATGATGACTCTGTTAATGGCAACTTTGGTCTACAAAACTTGGATACATGTTCAGAAAGCAACGCATCCTGGTTTCAGTGGTTTCTGTTTGAATTATTCTAGGTGTTAATGTATCTCCTACTCCATAACTACTAAACTACTCGGAGAAAGCTCTCCTTTATGTGCGTGCTTAGTCCTTTGACAGAAAAGTGAATTATTACGTGTGATCATTACACATTTTGACCAATCTGAGTATATAAAAAAACAAAGCTATGACTGGTGAACTTGAGAGCCTGATTTTGCAATATGGTAGCTAATAATTTAGGTTATGCTTAGTAGGAATTCCAGTTGTGTTCTGTAATAACTAACTCTCGTTGCTAAATTGTTTTGATTATTTAAGTTGATGCTTTTGCAAATTTTACATGACTTCATTGCCGTGTTTTCCGGAACAAGAGTAATTAATTTTTACTGCACAAATAACTATAGAATTTTTTTGTTCATGTGGCAGGCTGTAGATACAAAATTCAAAGTTGATTGGAAACGTGCAGCTATCACTAGTATGTTTGGTTTTGGTTTCATTGGTCCAGTTGGCCATTTCTGGTTCGTTTTCTTTTATCTTGTTATCTTGTTTTCAATTATTTGGGTTGAGTTTTATATTTTAGTGTATGGTTAAGAAGTTGATTTCTTATTAGCCTTTTTCTTTTCTCTTTTTCAATTATTTGGGTTGAGTTTTATATTTTAGTGTATGGTTAAGAAGTTGATTTCTTATTAGCCTTTTTCTTTTCTCTTTGGTATTAGATTCTTAAGAAGTTGATTTCTTATTAGCCTTAACAATTATCTTCAAGGTATGAAAATATGGATTAAAAGGTAATATATGTGGGGTTCTAATACTGAGAAGTTGAGTTCAGACAAGATTTCTTTGAGACAAATTCTTCAAGCACATCTAGTCATCCCAACTAGGTTTTGTAGGGGACAAAAAAAAAACAAAGAAATGCATGTAGGTGTAAGTTCTTCAAGCACATCTTGTCATCCCAACTAGATTTTGTAGAAAAAAGAAAAAGAAATGCTTGCAGGTGTAAGATGTATACAGTTACGGCTTTCATTAACTTGAAATTTATGAATGAAATTGGACTAGTATAGACATTCCTGAAGTGAATAAAGTTTACTTGAAGGTATCACTTCATACTAATCGTACTAAAAGTTCTATATAGCCTTCAGTTTTCACATTTTGTATGTACTTTTTGCTTCATCTTTTACTCTGTTCACTTCTTTCGGCATCTTAACCAATAATCACGGAACATAAGTATGATTCTTAGTTCCATCTACTATGCCTAGTTGTTGTGCTTGGCAGGACATGGTGGCTTCCTATTGGCATGTCAAACAATCAGTTTTAGGTATCCAACGAACAAGTTTATTAATATTGAAGCATGAAATACTTCATAGTTGGACTGCCTGTTTTTTATTATATCTAATTGATCCATCGTATGGAATGGCAGCCAAACAATGAAGAAGTTATAGCTTAGATTTGAGGGATAAAACTAAATTTATTTTCAATACAATAACGTGCTTGGTGGGAAGCAGCTTTTGGCTATTACAAACTCTCTTGAATGGTTACTTATAAGCCGTTTTCTCTGGAAGGTACGAGGGCCTGGACAAGTTTATAAGGGTGAAGCTTCAACTACAACCAAAATCAGCTCGATTCATTGCTGCAAAAGTTGCAGCTGATGGATTAATTTTTGGTCCATTTGATTTATTGGTGTTCTTCAGTTACATGGGATTTGCTACTGGAAACAATGTTGCTCAAGTGAAAGAAGGCCTGAAGAGGGATTTCCTTCCGGCCTTGATCATGGAAGGTGGTGCATGGCCGATCCTGCAGGTAGCCAATTTTCGCTACGTGCCAGTGAGGTACCAACTTCTCTACGTCAACATTTTCTGCTTGTTAGACAGTGCCTTCTTATCATGGGTTGAGCAACAAAAGGATGCTCCATGGAAACAGTGGTTCACCTCTTTTTTACCCTTGAAGGGAAAAGGCGGACAGACTGGATTATAATATTTTCGTCTCTTCCCTGTGTTACCTCGTCGGCATCAAAATTTCAAGTTAGTGGCTAAACAAGGGTGTAACATTCAAAAATATTGCAAATAACATTGAAATGAGAACAAGTTAGAAATTGAGCTCTCGACCAATTGCTTCTAATTGTCACTGTCAATCGTTTGCTCCATCAACCTTGGAGGTTTTGGTTAATGGTTTATAGCCAAGATTCGATATTTTTGACAGCATATGTAGAGAGGATAACATATTGTGGCTGCTAAAGATTGAGTAGCGGCTGAAAAGTGGTACATAAACTTATTTGACGTATTGATGCAATAAAAAGTCTTGATATGTTCAATTTCATACAACCGTTCACCAAACTATAAAATTAATTGAATTTAGCAGTCAAAAATCTAATTACTGCATGTCGGAAACTTCTCATTAAGGATTATAGACCTTCAAGGGTAATAAAGTATGGATAGTATTGAAAAGGCTTAGTAAATGAGGCATCCACCAATCGGTAGAGATGAGGGATCGAGCCAGATAACAACGTGAAGCTCTTGACGAAAATGGCTCCAGAAGGATGAAAAAAAATATTTATATTCTTGAAATAACATGCATATAGTAATTAGTGAATAATCAAGGGTTATTTATATTCTCAATGATCATTGAATAACTTAATTAGTATTCTCATATTTAATTATATACTAATAAATTATTTTAAAAGATAAACATTAATTAATTAATTAATTAATAAGATCTCAAATGTAAACAAATTACAACATCATTTAGAGGCATGTATGAGAAAACAAGTTCCTAACATGGAGAAAAGTCTACTTGACAACCATATCTATAATTATACTAGAATATATTTCATTTGATATAATACTCTCTTTTATTTTTTTTGGTCTTTGACCAAGGTATCCATCGGCGGGCCCAGTGACTAATCTCCTTGCTGATGAAAAAGCACCTCACAGGGTGGGACAGCTGGCCCAAGGATTTAAAGCTGTTCCATATCTAAAGCCAAGGATCGAACCTCTGACCTTTGGTTAAGGGTGGATGAGTCTCTTGCTACTTAACCACACCCCTTGAGTTAATACTCTCTTTAATCCAATTGAGTGTTTTCGATAGAAGAGCAAATATCTTATGCTTTATTTTGGAATATCCTTAAATTCCTTTCCCCGCTATATCACATAAATGCAACCGTTCAAAACAAGGTTGAATATCTTTGTTTTTTTTATTTGATATGCTAAACCCATTCCACTATCTTTACACAGTTATTTTTCATGATTCTAATCTTGTAAAGAGTTTGAGCTTGTTTCTAAAACCTATTGGAATACCAACAATTAAAAAACAGATGAGTCAAGGTTTTTTTAAATCAAGTTGCATAACTTATAATTGTTGATACTGAGAATGTTGCTGCTAAGCCTATCCATAGTGTTGAGCCTTTGCTTAATCACTAGCTACAAGTTGAATAGATCTTTAGACAAATTGTTTCTAAACTAAACTAGCTGCCTCTATGGAACTGTCTAAATAGGTGCTTTGAAGATTTGCATATAAGTTTTGTTTGAGAAGGTATTAGAGCTGTGTCTTTTCTACATTATTTTATCCTCAATCTTTTGATTAGGTTTGTAAGTAGGGATTGTAGTTATAATTGAAGAGAAATCTCTACAGGTGTAGTCTCACTCTTCATCCAATACGATCACCTGCACTTTGGTCTTAGAGGAATGATGCACTTGAGATTATAAATTTTTGGGACTTTGTGGGGAGGACCTCGTTCATTGCAATTGCCAAATCAAAAGGAAGTTGATTTTCTATTACCAGTTATGCTTTTATCTTTTAACAAAGTAAATCTCTCATTTTTAGCATTTGATTGGGAGTCAAAGAGCTTTTCAATTTAGCTCTTTAGTATCTAATTATGCATCCATTTAACCTAAATTGGTTCGTAATTAGTAAATAGTTTCCATATCCTCTTGGATGATAACATTTTATTGGTGCTCCTTATAGAGTTGATAACTAAAATACCCTCTTCCTTAGGAGCATAGATCTTAGAACATTTAACTTTCTTTGCAAATGAATTGGTGGACTTACCAAACCATAGAAAGTTTTTAAAAAACCTCTTAATTGATTTGAACAGATTCTAAAGGAGAAAAAAGTGAAAACTCCAATGGATATGAAGATTGTTAAGCATTGCAATGATCAACTAAGTTCTACATGCATAAGAAAATATTATGATTTTTTTTTTGTAAATTGAATCAAAGGAGATTCTTTTAGTTGAAATTAATATTTCCAAGCACTTGAATGGAAGCTATAGGTGTCTGAGTTCAGATAAGATAGAAAATTGGGTAACAATTTCCTTTGAATCTACAAAGAGATATATATTGATCTTGCTATTATTAATAGAGATCCCTGAGAGCCTATTGAACATATATAGAGAATTTATCAAAATTTTAACTGATTTGGGGTAAACGTCATATGATAAAATAAGATCATCTTCAAATTTTAGGATAAAAAGCTTTAGTTTCTTGTAATTGTGATGGTACTTGAACCTTTTCACTTATTCAATATTGAATTCAATCAATCTAGTCAAAGTTTCAACATGTAACATAAAACAAGTAAGAGGATAATAGATCTCTCTGTCTTAATCCTTCGGCTTTACTGAAAGCCAAAATAGGGGGTCCTTATTTTCTAAAACAATATAAGATGAAGTAATGGTATATTATTCCATCCATATAAGGAATTGATAAGGAAAGAAAAAACACCTTGACGTGTTAACTAGGATCCTCCAGTTGATAGAATCAAAAGTTTTGTGGAATTTAATATTCATTTAGCAAATTTTTAGAGATCTTTAACTTTTATAGCTCTTGAATATTTCTTGTTCTAGCATCAAATTATCATATAAGCTCCTACCTCATATGAAAGCAAATCATGATTGAACAAATCCTTTTTATAACTATATTTTAGTTATTTCAATGACTAGGGGCTTAATCATTGCATGATGATTACATTAAAGGCTTATCACATATAGTTTATCATATTTAAGAGAAAGTTTGGTTTAATTTTAAAGTAAACCTTCTTGATATATAAAAATACTTTTAAAGAAATTTTGAAATAATTTTGAATGAATTACTTTTCAAAAGAATGTTCTTCAAAATTTGGAAGAACTTGAACATTTTATTTTAGGAGGTTTGATCAATTTAGATCTAGGTTGACTTATGTTAGGATTTTAAAGTGGTTTGTGCATTCTATGCATATAATAATAGACCAATGTAACATATTGGTCAACTAGTATCCTTGAAAGAGTTATATTTTATTTACTAAGAGTTTGTACATAAACATTGGTTGATATATGATAAGGTTATATTATGCATGTTTATAAGGTCTAAATTAGTTCGTAATTTAGCATTTGTATAACATGTTGGCTTATGCCCTACAACTAATTGATTTGGTTGTAGTTTAGTGACAAATTATTTAAAGGCATTCTTTATCTTGTACATGTTTAGATGTATATGATAAAGTTC
>JAOTAX010000008.1:32518243-32543269 GCA_025629825.1 Erythroxylum guanchezii | reverse complement strand
GATAGAGAGAGCACATAAGCAAGTTAGACTATGCCAAGCCAGAACTCATAGAGATGTAGTCCAACATAGCTAGGTTGACAGTTGTAGAAAATAAGTTTGAGATCATTTTGGGCATTATCCAAATGTTGTAATAATTTGTACACTTCAATAGTCTACCAGATGAAGATCCCAATAAGCATATAGCCAACTTCTTAGACATATGAGACACATTCAAGATTAATGAAGAAATCATAGATGCCATAAGGTTAACATTGTTACCATTCTCATTAAGGAATCAAAAAAAATGAGTGCTTAAATTCTTAATCTATTGTTCCAATCACTATATGGGAGAATTTAATAGAGAATTTCTTGGAAAAGTACTTCCTACCAGTAAAGAATGTAAAGCTTAAATACAACATTTTCTCCTACTTATAACAATGAGACACTATATGAGTTATAGAGAGATACAAGGACTTGTTAAGAAGGTCCCTATACTCTGGTTTACCTATATAGTTATAAATTTTCTATAATGGTTTAGACTATGCAACAAAGTAGGTGATAGATGAAATAGCTAAGGAAACTTTAAATAACAAACTTTAGAAGTTGTCCTATGGCCAATTTAAGAGATGGTAAATAACATATCATTGAAAATCAAGTAGATCATTGGCATATAAACCACAAATTTACAAAAACATGGATGCAATTACTACATAGTAGCTTAGATGAAAGCATTGATAACCTAAACTAAGGAGCAAGACTAATATAAATGCTATAGTATGAATGGTGTAGGATGGATATAACATCAGCAGTTGACAAGTTGGAAATTCCTTTCTAGGAAAACTAAACAAGTTGACTATTTAGGGAATTACTATCAACAAAATAATAACTCTCAGGCCGTTTGGTTGGTAGGAAAGTAAAGTGAATTTGGAATATGATTCATCGGAAAGTAAATCTATAGAAAATAAAGATATTCACATGTTTGGATACTTATAAGAATTCTAATATGAAAGTTAGGTGGATTCTTATTATAGTGTTTGGTATGCAACAGTATTTCATAGAATGTAACTTAATTTTGACTTGTATTTCCAATTATGTCCCTACAAACCGAATAAAAATTGAAATCGTTAAATAAGAAAAAATATGAACCTGAAGATTGTCGATTGAAACTTCTGAGCAAAAATATTCAAAATCTTACTAACAGGAGAACAATAAGAATAGTTAAAGACAGTATTATGAATATAGGTATTTACTGAACCAAAACCGGTACGAAATAAAGGGTAGGTCATACCGAGTTTAAATATCGATCGGTACTAGCCCGTTTTAGATAGTACTGTCAAATATCGGCCGATACTAGAAATTTTAAAAATAGGGGGACTTTTTTCCAAAATTTTAAAATTTCCCTTCCTCCCTCTTATCTCTCCTTCCCCCCCTTTTTTTCCAAAGTTTTTTAATTAGTTATTTTATTTATTTCAACTTTTATAATTATTGTGAATTTTTAGTTTTTGTTTTTAAAATAATAATAAATATTTTTATTACTAATAATAATTATAAATTAAATTATTTTTATTTAAATGTATTTAAATATTTTATATAATATTTATTAATAAAGTATTAATAAAAATATTTTATTTTTTTAAAATAAATAATTTAAAAATTATTCTTTATAAAATAATATTTATTATATATATTTTTAATTATTAAATGAAAATTTATTTGAAATTTTTTATATTTTAAAAATATATTTTAAATTTAATTATATTTATTAATAATTACTAAATTAATAATTAAATTAAAATTGTGATATTATTTATTATTATGATTTTTGGAGACAGGGTTAAAAACATATAGTACAATTGTATAATATGACAATTGACTATTTTGTAATTTTTAAAAAAATTTAGGGACTATTTCATAAATTTAAAAAATTACCTAAAACCATTACCGTACCAGAACTTAATTCGATACCAAATCTGGTACGTTATTCGTAACATTGGTTGAAGAGGAGGTAGGGTTTTATAAAAGAGTTATCGTAGAGTTGAGAGAGAAAGAAGAGTTAAATTGGTTAGCGTATTTTTTAGATTAAATTCCTGAGGAAAGTAATCCAAATACCAAGGGATTGCTAGGATTTAGAATCCAAGTAAAGTGCTATTACTTTCCCTAGATTGGAAAAGTTTTTACTTTCCTAACTACTCAAAAAAATGAACCAAACGTAATAATATAAATTTTAGGAAAATGATTACTTTCCCAAGCAAGAATCTATGCCAACCAAACAAGGCCTTATAGTAATATCTACAATCTAAGTTAGGAAAATGATTCTTTATTTTCCGAAGCCAACATTGTAACTATAGTTAGCACAAGCAAGTACAATTCAATCTCATGAGGACTATTGACTAATTACAAACTATTTATAAACTTATTAAGCTAAACCAACAATTATGAATGATTGAATAAGAAAACAAAATAAATCAATCTAAATTTTTAAAAAAATTATGATCAAGAGTATATCAATCTATGGATAAGCCAGAATTAGGTAAGAAATTCCCAAAGAATTTGCCATATTAAACTTCATCTTGATTTAGTGAATACTTTTAATTACTTGGACTAGTAAGAATTCTTAACTTAGATTATATTATATCCCTTAAATTATATTATATCTCGAGACTTACAACCCCTATTCATAGGTTAATCAACTAAAATCACTTTTGAATCAGGACAACCTAAGAATGCATTAATTTTCATTATGAACTCTCTTAATAAATTTTACCCTAACCTAAGAAGATGCGATTTTCTCTCAAATAGCTCATACTTAATGCTCTTTATCTATGTCGTGATCTAGCCACACATCTTATCTCTTGACTCTTGATGAATGAATCAAATAATTGGGTCTTTCACTTTCACTTCATCAATTCAATCAATTATAAAAACAAGGATAAGAAAGATAATATAAAAATATTACATCTTAGTTTTATCTTACCTAAATCTATAACCTATTTAGCTCATAATTAAACAAAGAATAGCAATAAAGAAACAATAAAGTAAAAAATAAAAAGAAATATTTATTTCTAAATATTGAATCTTTAGAGGATCTTGTTGGAATTTTGTTCTATCTTCAAAGAATGACTTTATCTCGATCAATAACTAATGTAAAACAACTTCATGTTGGCTTTCCACTACTTTCCTACTATTTCTTAGCCAAAAAGATATTTTCTTTTATACCTTCTTTTTCTTTAAATATGAAACCCTAGTCATTCAATGAGTTACACGTCCTTAACATGGGTATGTATAGCTAGCTATTGTTTCACTTATAATTCTCTAAAAATCTTTAATGCTAACACAAACGACCTACACAATGTAAAGTGTCATGTTCTTTATCTCAGGAGTAACATGAGGGTATGTAGGGTTGTGAAGCAGAAACAAAAGTGACTATCTTGTAACATGATGTTAACACGGTATTATATAAGTGCCATGTTCAAGGGTCCTCCAAATCTTCCAAATTTACTTCAAGTCAATCAAATTCTTCTCCAATTTCACTTATTTTTCTTATATGGGTACAAATAACACCTAAAGTGAAAATACTTCTTAAACTATATACCATTTCCTTTAAAGTCATAAAAAATACAAGAAATTTGCTTTATAAATAAAGGTAATATATGACTAGCATACATCAAACTCTCCCACATTTAAGTAGTTGCTTTTCTTTAAGCAAACTAATTCCATCATTCAGACTAAAATAAGAGATAATCTTTGAAAAGTGTTAAACAAACCAAATATAACTTTAAAGACTCTCAATTACTCATTCAATCATATGGGTCATCAAAATGCTATTTAACCAACTACTTACATTAATTTATAAGTTGATTCAATTGACTTCATGGTTATTCAAAATATCATAAAATTCAATTATGTTCATAAATTGAACATACATAAGATAAAACAAACATATTCACACCTTTATTTAATACTAGCTCTTTGTTTTTCTACTCGATGTTGTATATATATCTATATATCTATATCTATCTATATATAGAGAGAGAGAGAGATAGAGAGAGAGAGCACATATCCAAGTTAGACTATACTAAGCTAGCACTTATAGAGATGTAGTCCAACATAGTTAGACTGATAGTTGTAAAAAATAACTTTGAGATCACTTTGGGCATTATTCAAATGTTATAATAATGTGTAAACTTCAGTAGCCTACCAAATGAATATCCAATAAGCATATAACCATCTTCTTGGAGATATGAGACACATTTAACGTTAATGAAGAAATCATAGAAGTTATAAGGTTAAGATCGTTACTATTATCATTAAGGAATCTAACAACGGAGTAACTAAAGTCCTTCCTTGTTGCTCCAATCTCAATATAGGAGAAATTAATAGAGAATTTCTTGGCAAATGACTTTTCTATTAAATCCTACCAGTAAAGACTATAAAGCTTCAATACAACATTTTCTCCTACTTATATCAATGAGACACTATATAAGTTATAGAGAGATATAAGGACTTGTTAAAAAGATTCCTATACTATGGTTTACATATATAATTATAAATTTTCTATAATGGATTAGAGTGTGCAACAAGGTAGATGATATGTGCAATAGCTGAGGATACTTTAAACAATAAGACTTTGGAAGCTATCTTATTGCTAATTTAGAAGATGGCAATGAATTTCTATCATTGAAAACAAGTAGATCATTGGCATATAAACCACAAATCATACAAAAATATGGATGCAATTATTGCAAAGTAGTTTAAATGAAAGCATTGATAAAGAAAATTGATAAACTAAGCTAAGGAGTGAGACCAATATAAACATTATAATATGAATGTTGTAGGAAGGATATAACGCCAATAGTTGTCAAGTTGGAAATTCCTTTCCAGGAAAACTGAACAGGTTGAATACTTAGGGAATTACCATCGACAACATAATAACCCTCATAGCAATATCTACAATCTAAGATAGGAAAATGATTGTTTGTTTTCGTAAGTCAACAATGTAACTGTAGTTAGGACAAACGAGTACAATTCAATCCTATGAGGACTATTAACTAATTACTAACTACCTATAAACTTATTAAGCTAAACCAACAATTATGAATGATTGAATAAGAAAATAAAACAAATCAATCTAAATATTAAAAAAATATGATCAAGAATAAATCAATCTATGGATGAGCTAGAGTTAGCTAAGAAATCCCCTAGGACTTTACCATATTAAACTTCACCTTGATTTAGTGAATACTTCTAGTTTCTTGGACTAGTAAGAATTCTTAACTTAGATTATATTATTTCTCGAGATTTATGACCCTTATTCATAGGTTCATCAACCAAAATCCCTTTTAAATCAAGACGACCTAAGAACATATTAATTTTCTTTATGAACTCTCTTAGTAAACTTTACCCTAACCTAAGAAGATCTTGCAACTTGCACTCAAATAGCTCATTCTTAACATTCTTTATCTATGTCGTAATCTAGCCACACATATTATCTCTAAAATCTTGACGAATGAATCAAATAATTGAGTCTTTCATTGTTAACTTTGTCAATTCAATCAATTAAAAAAACAAGGATAAGAAAGCTAGGATTTTATTAAATCAAAGATAAAATAAAAAATATTACATCCTAGGTTTATCTCACCTAAATCCATAATATATTTAGCTCATAATTAAGTAAAGAATAACAATAAAGAAACAATAGAAAAAGAAAAGAAATATTTATTTTTGAATATTGAATCTATAGGGGATCTTTTTGGAATCTTGTTCTATCTTCAAAGAATGACTTTATCTCGATCAATAACTAATGCAAACTAACTACTTGTCAACTTTCCACTACTTTCCTACTATTTCTTGGCCAAAAAGATCTCTTTTATACCTTATTTTCCTTTAAATATGAAACCTTTCTTTTAATGAGCTAAACAAACTTAACATGTGTTCGTTTAGCTAGCCATTGTTTCACTTATCATTCTCTAAAAATCTTCAACGTTAATATGGGACCTACACTGTGTAAGGTTTCATGTTCTTTATCTATAGAGTAAGATGAGGGTAAGTAGGGATGTGAAGGAGAAACGGAATTGACCATCTTTTAACATGGCCTCAATATGGTATCATATAAGTGCTATGTTCAATGGTCCTCCAAATCTTCCAAATTTACTTCAAGTCAAACAAATTATTCTCTAATTTTGCTTATTTTTCTTATATGGGTACAAATAACTCCTGAAATGAAAGTACTTCTTAAAATATATACCATTTCCTCTAAATTCATACAAAATATAAGAATTTTTTTATATAAATAGTGATAAAGTTAATGTATGACTAGCATACATCAAACTCTCCCATATTTAAGTAGTTGCTTTTCTTTAAGCAAACTAATTCCATCATTTAGACTAAAATAAGGAATAATCTTTAAAAAGTTTTAAACAAACCAAATATAACTTTAAAGACTCTCAATTACTTATTCAATCATATGGGTCATAAAAATGCTATGCAACTAACTACTTGAATTAATTCATAAGTTGATTAAATTCACTTTATGGTTCTTTAAAATTCAACATGTATCACAAAATTCAATTATGTGCACAAAATGGACATAAACAAGATAAAACACTTCAAAATTTAAAAATATCCACACCCTTTACTAATAAAAAAGCTAAAGTATTAGGAGTTTGTTTTAAAAATTACCTAACCTCTTTGCTTGAGAGTAAACACCTTATTTTGAATACTCTCGATTACTCAGTTAGGTTACTATCTGAAATGGATACTAGCACCATTTTTTAACTTCAACATTTTTATTAGTACAAAATGAGTGGAGTGAAATTATGCTCTTTTACTATTTTTAAGACAATAAAATGCTTAAAAGAAGTATTAAGTACTTGATACATATGCATTTTACACAAAGTATATCATAATGCTCATCGAGTATTCATTCTTTAAATGAGTAAAACAAATTGAACTCATTTGTTCACTAACAATCATAACTAGTCATATGTTCATTCCAAACAATCAAATTCATAATAAATTGTTTCCCACAGTATCCTTGAAAGAATATTTTTAATAATTTCTTCCTATTGAGAAAATCATGATAAAACTGATAAACTTTTTTTTAAAGAAAGAATAAAATGCATTTATAAGAAAAAAAAATTGTTAAGGACTTACAACAGATCTAAGGGGATACCCTTTAAAAAATGAAATATTAGATACTGATTAGCTAAGAAAACAAAACGTAATCTAGAGAAAAAGATTAGAGAATGTTGTTGTTGGTGGGAATACTATATAGCTCCACAAGTTCTTTGATGATGTCTATAATTTTAGAGATAAGATTGTCTATAGGCTTAGACTTAGATTCAAAACACTTGTCATTTCTCTCTTTCCATATAGATTGGACACACATGGTAACAAATATTGTGTGGGATGAGATCTTGGTAGCTGTCTGAGTTGCTAAGCAATGAACAACAACAGAGATATTGTTCTCTTGGATAAGGCAATCGTAACGCATGAGAACAACTCTCCATACCCGATTAGTCACCACACACATAAAAAATAAATGATCTCTAGATTCTTCCTGGAGTTGACAGAAGGGGCATCGGGGATTAAACTCAAATAATTGATCTAATCAACCATATTCAACTAGTTTTGTATAGTGAGTCATAATAGAAAGGATGTTCTCGGTAAGATCATTTTATGCTAAAAGATTCTATACCAAAATACCTATGGTTTCCTTACCCTTTATAAGTCCTGAATGACTTTGTTTGATAATTCATGAGTTGGCCTGTTATGCCAAAAGAATGTATCCTGAGAGAGAGACGAAGAGAAATGGGGTTACAAATGCCTAAGGTTGTCTGGAAAATTCTAGCAGCGTCGTTGATGAAGGAATCCATTTTAGTATGGAGAGGATAGGAGACAGAAACTTTAAGTAAATGTTGAGATTGCATTAAGGGTCATTGACCTGTCCAATTATCAAACCATAAAGATATAAGCTTCCCGTTGCCAATGGTGCAAGATACTTAATGTCTGTTTCTAAGAAGCCAGTTGATTGTTTGGCTGTTAATTAAAAAAATAGCTTTTTTGAAAAAGCTTCATACAGTAGCTTATTTGGTAACATAAAAATAAAAAGCACTTTTATTAATTTTAACTATATTTTATTTTGCAATAAAAATTATTTATGCATATAAATAATATTTAAAGTATATTAAACAATTTGTAAAACACAATATATTAGGTTTACATTTGATTTGAACAAATTCAACTGCTATTAGGTCATTTATAAATGGAATGGATTTATATTTACTTTACAATTGTTTGACAAATTCACTTTCATTTAAATCGTGACATCAATAATTTCATGCTTTGAATGACTTCAAATTGATACATGTATCATCCATACATTGGTGTAGACTTTGAGGTTTACACCACTACAAGAGATGTCTCATTTACACCTTACAGTTACCTATTTCTTAGATAACCATCTTGTAGGAAATTTTAGATAACCATCTTGTAGGAAATTATTTAAAGAGATGTCTCATTTTCTTGTAGGAAATAAAAATATTATCAAAAATAAACATTAAAACATATAAAAAGCTAAATAATATTATAATCCCAAAATAAATATTCAGGTTGAGTAAACAGTTAAATGCATAATAAATTATACATTTTATTGTAATACAAGAAGATTTGCAATATGTTCCCTCGCATCATTCATCTCGTTATTTTGTGACTCGTCTAAATGATTTTCTTCAATATCTTCATTTCATTGATTTCTTCATGACAAGGGCAAAGTGCAATGCAAGTACCTCTACCTCAGCATAGATACCAGGAAAGGATAGGTAGCCTTCATTAAAGAGCACCATTTTCTTTGCATATTTGCTAACTCTTAGATTAACAAGAACAATTTCCTCTCCTCCACCACGTTCTCCAACTGGATTAAACACCATAAGTTGCACATTGATTCCTACTTGGGGTGCTGAGAGACCAATACCATCAGTTCTGTTAAAAAGGAAGCCAAGAAGTATTGTTCACAAACCTGTCAATAGCAAAGAATTTTATAAGAATATAACATGTATACTCCAATAAGGCATTTAAAATTACCAGAATAACATTGCTAGTAGGTTTATGGGAGACATGATAGCTGTTGAAAGATTTTGAATAAAAACGAACTTGTTTAAGAAAAGGCATGTTACGTAGAGCATTTGACATTAGACTAGACCAATATAACTCGTAACACTAGTTAGGATATGGTATGGTCCAAGAATATAGGTCTGATTACAAAGATAATTTGGGTTTAAGCTTTAGTAGCAAGCTGGGAAGGAACACCAGAGTAGCCCAATGAACAAAGAATAGCTCCAATATGTGAATTCGAAAAAGCGAAGAAATAACAAATGCTAGCACAAGAACTATTTATCAAAATCTTTTATTAACTTAATGACCACCTTATAAGAATAGGAAATATCTATAAACACAAGATAATGAGATATCTAGTGCTAGCACTATAGGTGTTATTCAAAGATGCAAAAGTAAAATCAACAATGAAAATACTTCAATTTCATAAATTTAACGTGCCAATGAACCCCTTATGAAAAAGGATAACGCACTCTGCAAATTGATATGGTTCAGTCAAACCAATATCCACAACTAAAACGTACTATTGGGGGTCAAGAATTTAAATATACGAAAATGATAGTTTCAAAAGAGTGCAGTTATGTTTAAAAGTACCCATCGACTGAAGCATTGGACCCTTCAAACAGAAGAAGTAAGCTTGAGCCAGAGGTACATCGTATAGTTTAAGCTTGAAGTCACACGATTAAAGCCCCACAATTCCAATACCAGAAGCCTTTTTCTATTATCGATACTCTTTATAAGAAATACCTTGCACGACTTTGAAAACTTACTTGTACATAATATCGAACATCTCATCTACCATTTTCTTCAAATTCTAATCAAATATATCAATTCTCTTATTTGTCACTCTCAATAAACGGTTTGGATACTCCACTATTCTGAATGGCGTTTCAAAATTAAGATCGAAAGCTATTAACAAATAAACAACAAAACATAAATTACAACCCCGTAAGCCATTATACCATAAGATGTAGGAAACAAAATAAAGATAGAAGCTAATAACAGTCAAAAATTTGCAGAAAGGTCTGAAATTGCATATATCCTATGCGAAGCTATAGATTCAAAGTGAAACCCATATCCCATTCAACTTCAAACTATACGATAAACGACACTTTACTAGTAAAAAGCCATCTTACAAGATGTTACTTCGTCTTCTTTGGGCTATCCTTGCTTGGCCTGAGAGCAAACGGCTGGCCATTGAATGATGCTTCCAAAGGCTCACTACAGACGAGGACCGAACAAAGTAAGAGAAGGTGGAATCTTGACGAGTTTGAGGGAAAAAAAGAGCTTGAAAGCATTGAGACACGTGGACGGGTAGTGAATCAACCGCCATAGAAGTGGAGAGTCTGCTAAGTTTGAGGTTGTATCATGTGCTTACGATATAAACGTAAATGACGAAAAAAAGTCTGCCTGAAAAAGCTAAAATGAAGGCCTTTTTTGAAAAGCTCCAAATTTGAGCTTTTTAAAAAGTTGTATTTTAGCTTTTAAAAAAAGCTATATCTACTAAAAAATGTACTTTTGGATTTTACGGTCAAACACTCGTTTTTCCTAAAAATAGCTTTTGTGGTGAAAAAAAGTACTTATTCACCCTCCAAAAGCTCAACCAAATAGGCCCTTATTTCTTAATAAGGTTCCTCAAATGAATTCACTGGTTCAGAAAATAGGAATTACTATTAGTGTTACTGACTTCCCAAATACTTCTTCCTTTAAGGAAATAAGAATGAACCTAAGGTATCTATAACATTTACCTATCTTCGAGAATCCACCATAATCATTTCAAGATGAGAATATGGTTAGTGAGTTTCACTGAAGGGATGTTTAACTCTCCTTCAGCCTTTGGAAAGCAAATGTTTGACCATTTAACTTTAGCACAACCTTTGGTTCCCGTCGTATGATTCCATAAGAAATCCCTTAGTAACCTTTCAATTGACTTGATAACCCCTCTGGTAAGAAAAATATGTGAGCTCCAATAAACATGCAAAGAGCCAAGAACTGAATGGATAAGCTGAATTTTCCCCGCTAATAAAAGGAAGTGGTTCACCCAAGATCCTATTCCCTTCTAAATTTTCTCAACAAGAGGATAACATTCAAGGATTGTTAATCTCCTAGTTGAAGCAGGAAGCCCTAGATAAAGTAGAGGTGGAGGCCTCTTTGCCATTCCGATAAGCGAGATGATGCTTGAGACCATTGGAGCAACGCCTTTAGAAAATATGAGGTGACTCTTGTTGAGATTAATACTTAACCTCGAGATTTCTTTGAACTTGGTTAGAGCTTTCATGAAGCTACGAAATAAATCAGGGGTGGCTCTATAGAAAAGTAATAAATTTTCTCTAAAAGAGAGGTTAGTTAAAACAAACTTCTTACACTTTGAATGATATTTGAAAGTTGAGTTCGTTGCCACTTCATATCATGTTAAGCATCTCCATGCACATGATGAAGAGGTAGGGGGAGATAGGATCTTCTTGCTGCAGTCCTTTTCCAGCTTGGAAAAAGGTTGAAGGATTGTCATTAATCAAGACTGAGTAGGAGACTTTGGAGACACACTCCTTAATCCAGTTAATGAATATAGCTGGGAAACTAAAAACTTCCATTGTTTGCCATAAGAAGCTCCAAAGCACACTGTCAAACGCCTTATGAAAATCAAATTTGATGGTGCAGTTTGGAGGTGAATTGGCTCGGGAATATCTATGGAGTAATTCTTGAACATTCAGTATGTTATCACCAATTTGTTGATTACTAATGAAAGCTCCTTGGTTATCACTGATGAGTGGGATGAGAGCATGTTTCAATCTAAAAGCAAGGTTCTTTGAGATCACTTTATATAGGAAATTGGTACAAGATATTGGCTTGAATTCACTAAAGGAAGTGGGAGTACAAGTTTTTGGAATCAAACAAAGGAAAGTTTAATTAACTTCCCGAAGTAGCACGCCCTTTGTGAAAAACTCCTTCATTGCTTGCTTAACAAAGGAACCTTTTATATTCCATGTATTCTGGTAGAAGAAACCGTTAAGGCCATCTTGACCTAGTAGTTTCATATTATGCAATTTAGTCAACGCTTCCTCGATCTCCTGATCATCGACTACTATAGTTAACAAGTCTATAGCTTCCTGAGTTATTTTCTTGGAACTGATGTCTAACAGGTTGGCATGGAGGATAGGAGTAGATGTGGAAGGACCAAGCAAATTTTTGAAATAATTCACCACCTCTTCTTGAATTTCCTGACGGTCTTGGAGTTGAAGGCCTTCATTTATAGTAATCAAATTGATGCGATTTCTGTTCCTGTGAGCCAGAATAAAATTAAAGAAGAATTTGGTGCACTTGTCTCCATCTTTAAGCCAATTCATTCTTGCTCTTTGTTGAAGTAATGAGTGATAGTTTTGGATAGAGAGCATATAGAGAGATAATGCCTATTTTCAATTGCTAGGAGTTGTGGATCGTGAGGGGATAAAGCAAGTTTTAGTTGAACTTTATTAAGGTCTTCCCAAGCTTTGGACAATGCATGACCAACTGATTCCCTTAAAGATTGTAACCACTTCAATTCTTGTTTAATAGCTTTCAATTTCTAGACGCAGATCTACTGCTTAGTGCCATGAAAAAAGCATTCTGAACCTCTCCTGCAAGCTTCAAAGAAACTTGGTACATTGGTCAAATAATTGTTGAATCTAAATGGGAATTTCTGAGCTGTCAAGTGAAACAGGTTTTCTATCCGGATTGGGGTATGGTCTAAGATTAAAGGGTCAAGGAAGTTTGCATTGCTATTAGGAATTTGTGTAAGCCATTTGCCATTCACTAAAGCTCGATCAAGTTTCTTTTGGATGAACCAATGTGAGCTTTGTTTATTGGACCAAATATACTTGTTACCAACCAACCTCAAATATGTCACGCCCAATTGATCCACTCAGATTTTGAGTTCTTCAAAATAATTTCTAAGATTACAATTGTCATTAGCCTCAGATCGATACAAGATAGACTTAAAGTCCCTATATATCTACCAAGGTAATTGAATATCTCTGTTGAGATTTTCTAAACCAGTTTACAATATAGCTCATTAGAGACCAAAATTTCTAGCATAAAGAATGGACGTTATAATGTCAGAATTTTCACATAAGAAGGAGAGTTTTATATGCATTAATTGGTTTGTGGAATGAAGGAGCTCCACATGGACCTCATCAGCCTTATAACAAAGAAAGATTCCACCAAGAAAATGATGTGTATGGTTGGTAATCTTCTGCCAACTCGAGGCCAATGAAAAATTAACAACATTCTTTAACATTATTTTGGTTTCAAATAATCCTACTAATAGAGGCCTTTCCCTCATGACAAAATCCCTTAAAGTAGCTTGCTTTGTAGGGCAATTTAATCCTCGAATATTCCAAACGATAATTGACATATTAGAGATGATTATTTTTGGAGCCTTTATTCTTGCATCGCTGTGATCTGTGCCTTTCAACTAGTTGGAAAGTCTAGTTCTGCTCCTTAAGCTCTAAAGAAATTTGTATGATTGACAGATGGTAAGGTGAGTGTGTAGGTGTTTCAAGCCTAGATTGAGTGTGTGTCGGGGTGCTAAGGAGTTGCTTACTTGTAGAAGCACAATTCATTGCTGTAATATCTTCAGCAATGGCTGTAGGAGAATCCGTATGAATAGAGCTCGACTTTGCAACACAGGCAGCTGTAATGGGAGTTTGGTTCTCCAATCTACTCATTAAAGCCATTGCAGGGTCAATAGGAATAGAGTCCGATGTATCAACATAAGTAGTTTAGTCTACATCTCCAGTAGAGACATGTCTAGAATTTACATTAGGATCATTGAGTGATCTGTAATTTACATCCTTCGCATCCTTCTCTCTAAATAGCTTCTTAGGGTGTCTACGCTCGTCTGGCACCGCTCTATCATCCTTGGGCTTTGCAAGTTTGTGCTCCATCTACTCATGCACAACTAATTCCTCTGGTTGAAGTAGTTGAGGTAAAATCTCCATTCCTAAATGCTACGATAACCTCACCATAGTGTAACCTAACCAATGCATGTAGTGCTCCAAGTAAGCTAATGTGGTTGGCTATGCGACTGGGGTAGATGTGGAAAGTGGGTGGGGGTGGGGTCAGTGGTCTCTTTGGACTAGCAGTTTGATCCTCCTTGATCTGTGTCCCTTTATAGATGGTGGTGGCCCACTTATAACGACAAATTGCTATTCTCAGCTATTCGCTTTGATTTTGGCCTCCACATCACCTATAATATCTTAGTAGTGATGGGCGTATGGTTCACTACCGTATCAAGTCCATGTCATCTCGTACTAGTCAATAATGACTAAGCCACTGTTGATAATTCCAAAGTTGGCCCAATCGAGGTAGCCACAAACCAACTAGATGAAGGAGATGCTGAAGTGCATTCTATTCGTTTGGCACATTCAGCAGATCAGGAAGAGGTCCCTTCCTATGATCACTCTGTTGCTCTTCCTCCTCGTGCATAGCTGATGCACCAATAGCTTGTGCATATATTACATTGCTAGGAATCTAAATGGGAAGATAGGGGTGAATGGTAGCCATCAATTATTAGTAGCTCCATGAATCTGTATACGGTAGGTCCCATCTAAAGCTTAGAGTTTTCTTTTCCATGCCATAACCCTAATTGTTTGCTACATTGGTTGTTGGCTTGACATGGGATCCTAGCAATGTTTTGAAACCCGGATCGGTCATTAAATCGGAGGTTTTATTGATCATCAGTTTGACCGATTCAGTCGGTTCAACCATAGTTCAAACCGGTGTGACGCCATAATTATGTAATAATTATATATAATATTAATAATATTAAAAAATAAAAAAATACACCAAAAATAAAAAATAATAAAAATTTTATTGAATCAGTGGTCGGATCTGTCGGACCGGACCGGTTCGACCGGTCAATTGACCGGTTTTAACTGGCCCTCACTGATTCAATTGAAAACCGATTTTTAAGGGTGAACCGGATAGAATAGTCGACCAGTCACCGGTCGAACCGGTCAAACCGATCGGTCCGATCCAATTATCTAAACAGAGGATCCCAGTGAATTAGATGGTAAGCATACGAGTGAGAGAACCCAAATAGTTTTAAGAAATTTCAGTAACTTTTGAAACTTGGACTCCGTTTGCTTTATTATACTAACCTTTAAAAGATTAGAATTCACCGCTTGCTTCTTTTTTTATTTTTATTTTTTATTTTTTAAAAAATTGTTTTTATTTAAAAATAGAAATTAAAAATTAAAAACTATAGTGGAGTCAAATGATATCTTAAGACGATTAGGTTGTCCGGTAAAAGAAAAGATGACTGTAAATTTAATTTAATCAAATTATAATTAAGTTAATTAATTAATTAGAAATATTTATAATTAAATTAATTAAAAATCTAACACTTGAATTCTAATATATCATGTGACATAATAAAATTTATATACCAAATTAAAAATATAAAAATATGTGCTGCATTTTAATGAAGTGATATATAAAAAATAAACACTTAATTTTGTCTAATTATTTGTTTATTTATTTAAAATTTATTTTATAAATATTAAATTTAATTTAAATGTTTTAAAATATTACAATTCAACATATATTTTTTAAAAAATATTAATTTCTAATTTTACTTTTTATCGCCTAAATTAATATTACCATTAAATTAAATACAAGTCGAACGAAAAAGGCGATAGCGCGAGAAGATCGCGCGGATGGTACGTGGTTAGAACATTGAAATGCAGCTCTGGAGTCTGGAGTCTGGAGTCTGGAGAGTACGTGACTGAGAAGGCCGAAAACCTGCGCCGCTCACCAGCTCGATCAAAGCCCATTCCAAAGAGCTTCGACAAACTCTTCTTCGTTCTTCGACGAACTCAAATCTTTTATTTCACATCAGATGCATCAGTTTCCCCGCCAAAATCAAACCACCTCCCTCCCACCACCACCATGATCGATCTCCGCCGCCGAATCCCCTCCGGCGCAGTCCCATTCAAATCATCTTTCTTAATCGCAGTTATTTCCCTCTATTTCCTCTCTCCCTCCCTCAAAACCCTAACCCTAGATTCAGCTCTTCCTAACCGCCCGCATTCCCACCGTAACAACTACATAGTCCGGTTCACGGACTACAGGGAGGCCAAAGATCACCGCCTCTATTTGGAATCGCTGGTTGGTTCGAACGGCGGTTGGGAATGGATCGAGAGGCGAAATCCGGCTATGAAGTATCCGACCGATTTCGGAGTGATTGCGATCGAAGAGACGGAGACGGACAGAGTGGTACGTGAAATTGAGAGGCTTGGACTGGTTAAGGATGTGAATGTTGATTTTAGCTATAAAAGGGATTTGCTTGTTGGTGGTGAAGGCTCTTTTGTGAATGGAAAGAAACGGCCTGGGAAGATATTTACTTCCATGTCCTTCAGTGAAGGAGAATATTTTACGGTGGCATCGACGAGTAATTCCTCAATCCATTGGGGCCGCCATCTCTTGATGCAGGTTTGAGTGTTGCTGCTTCTATTTTTTGCCATATGCTGATGCTTTATATACTCATTACATCTTTTAAAATGCAAACGAGTTCCCCAGAAACAGTTAATGCTGCGACCATTGGAACTTTGTGTCTTTATACTTTTCTTATGCTTGCATATTGCTTCAACCATTGCATATTCTTGGTGAGCTGCACTCTGGTTTGTGATTGCGATTGGGTAGAGTTCTGAAGCTATTCATTCTTGATTTTGCTGCTGACGGCATTTACGTGATTACTTTCCCATTGCAGAAGTCACAGGTGACTTCCTTGTTTGGAGCAGAAGTTCTATGGTCAAAAGGTTATACTGGCGCTAAAGTTAAGATGGCTATTTTTGATACTGGTATCCGAGCTGATCACCCTCATTTCCGTAATATAAAGGTACTACTTTTCCGAGAGTGGCGCATGATTCTCTGATTTTGACTACTTTTGATCATTATTCAGTGTTGTCAATTTTAGGAATGAAGATGTGCTTTGAAATTGTAAATACTGAAGTTTTATGCTGAAATTTCAAGCAGTGAAATTTTACTGTTAAAATTTTAGCTGTATGTTGCTAGTCCTTGTTTATTAATTTTTCCTTTTTCAATTTTTTGGGGTGAGGGAACCATTGACTGGAGGCTTAAGAAGCTTGTACTGACAATGAGTCTGAAATTTTTAGGAGCGTACAAACTGGACTAATGAAGACACTTTGAATGACAATCTTGGGCATGGGACTTTCGTTGCTGGTGTCATTGCTGGCCAAGATGCAGATTGTCTTGGTTTTGCTCCGGATGCAGAAATTTACGCTTATCGTGTGTTTACAGATGCACAGGTAATTTCTGACATGATGAGTTGGGAACATATGTTTACATTTACGTAAATAGCTAGTCGTGTTGTAAGTTCTGTCCTTACACAGCAAAGAAAGGGTGTGTTGAAATGGATTTCTGAAAAGGAAAAGGTTATTATGGATCAATGCCCGAAGTTTGCCATCAACCTTTTCCTAAAAGTCCAAATTAACAATGTTAAAGGCAGGACCCTTGATGACTCAGTTGAAATTTGCTCCAGATTTCCTTTTATAATTTTGTTGAAAGGGGAACATGAAGTGCGAGCCAATTCTTGTTCGATTCTCTGTATTTCAAGTATCTCTTATTTAAAATCACTAACAAAAAGAGGGGAGCCAAAAATTTCTTGAAAGACTAATTTATCATTCACACATGCTGATAGTTTTGTTATTTCTTCCCTAGTGAAGAAGTCTAATACAATATATATGCATTTATATTCACCCTGGCTCCCATTTCTTCAATTCTTATATGTTTGTAATATCGGTGTTGGTGAAATTGTGAGAAAGCTGTGTTCAGCCCATTGCAGGTATCGTACACATCATGGTTTCTAGATGCATTTAATTATGCTATAGCAACCAACATGGATGTGCTGAATTTGAGCATTGGTGGACCTGATTACTTGGATCTCCCATTTGTTGAGAAGGTAATTTGTTAGTCTTAGCCTGAGATCATCGGTGTAACTGTTGTAGTTCACTCTGTAGTATACTCTGATTATTCATATTGATTGAATGCATTCTCTTTCTAAGTAATTCTTTTCTTTCCAAAACTGAATGTGAGCATTAATACTTAAATATCATCAAAGCACTATTTTCCTGCCCAAAATGTTAATCTTTAAGATCATCTACAATTTGAGTGCTTCTGTTTATTTATTAACTCTACGACTGTAACTTCCCTTTTACCTTATCCTGTGTAACTTTGTCAATCAGGTGTGGGAAATCACAGCTAGTAATATCATTATGGTCTCGGCTATTGGAAATGACGGGCCACTTTATGGCACTTTAAATAACCCAGCAGATCAAAGTGATGTCATTGGTGTTGGTGGCATAGATTATAATGATCACATAGCCCCATTTTCATCACGTGGCATGAGCACTTGGGAGATTCCTCATGGGTTAGCTTTTGTTCTCTGATGATGCTTCTGATTTCTCAGCAGTCTACTCACAGATTCTTGGTTAAACTTGTACATGTTATTTTTTTGGTTTTGACAAACTGATTTAATTCTGTTCTCTTTGAAAATAACATGATTATCTGTTTTAAGCTGCTTCTGAGCATATGTGTTTGAGAAAGGGATGGAAACAATTAGCTCCAAAGGCATTTTACACAACAAAAATTAACGTATTAGTTGAATGCTGGTTGCTCTTGCAATATTGATTCATTCCAACAATTCCTTCCATCTTTGTGGGCTTGCTTCTGCTTTCCATAATTTGGGTGCTAGATATTTGGGAAAGCCTTAATGTGTATCCCTGACCATTTTTTCTACTTGAAATGCCACATTTTCACTGGGCACTACTATAACTTGCCATTTTCTAATTCTTCATATTTTTACCAATATTTTGCTGTTAAAACTGAAGATACAGTTTGGTACTACTAATTTTGTCCTTTGTCATTTTAACAAGAGTACAAATTTGAATTTCACATGACTATTATTTCTGTTCATTTGGGTTTTCACCTTAAAAGTGTTTTTGACTATGTGGATTTTCTTTACAGTTATGGCCGTGTGAAGCCAGATGTGGTTGCTTATGGGCGGGAAATCATGGGATCCAAAATCAGCACTGGTTGTAAAAGTTTATCAGGGACAAGTGTGGCAAGTCCTGTCGTTGCTGGTGTGGTTTGCCTACTTGTTAGTGTTATCCCTGAAGGCAGACGTAAAAGCATTTTGAATCCAGCGAGCATGAAACAGGCATTGGTTGAGGGGGCTGCTAAGCTCGGAGGCCCAAATATGTACGAGCAGGGAGCTGGAAGAGTTGATCTGTATGATTTGCTCTCATGCTGTTATTTTTCATTCCTTTCCTTGTTATTGGACTCTTTATTTTTATATTCAGTGAAAAAGTGCTTTATGAGGTTAAAGTTACACAGCTTTATAGGAAACTTCTGAATACTCGGCACTTACTTTTTCAAGCTAATGTTTACCATTATGCATTTCTTATCTCAAAACTAATTGCTTCTAACTTTTGACTCCCCTGTCAGGTTGGAATCGTATGAAATCCTAAAGAACTATAAACCTCGTGCCAGCATTTTCCCTGGCGTTCTTGATTTTACTGATTGCCCCTATTCTTGGCCCTTCTGCCGGCAGCCACTGTATTCCGGTGCAATGCCCGTAATGTTCAATGCTACCATTTTGAATGGAATGGGTGTCATTGGCTATGTTAGGAGTCCACCAATGTGGCATCCTGCAACTGAAGAAGGAAACCTTTTAAACATTCACTTTACTTACTCAGAACTCATCTGGCCTTGGACTGGTTATTTAGCACTTCACATGCAAATAAAGGATGAAGGTGCACAGTTTACTGGAGAGATTGAGGGCCATGTAAGTCTTACCATATACAGTCCTCCAGCTCCAGGTGAGAAGGGTCCTCGAAGTAGTACTTGTTTCCTTCAACTGAAACTGAAAGTGATCCCAACACCCCCAAGGTCAAAGCGCGTTTTGTGGGATCAATTTCACAGTATAAAATATCCTCCAGGCTATATTCCAAGAGACTCTTTGGATGTCCGTAATGATATTCTAGACTGGCATGGAGATCACCTGCATACAAATTTCCATATACTGTTCAACCTATTACGTGAAACAGGGTACTATGTTGAAACACTTGGTTCACCATTTACATGTTTTGATGCTCACCAATATGGGACCCTTCTGCTAGTCGATCTTGAAGATGAATACTTCCAGGAAGAGATTGAAAAATTAAGAGATGATGTTATTAATACTGGGCTCGGTTTGGCAGTTTTTGCTGAATGGTATAATGTCGATACAATTGTAAAAATGAGATTTTTTGATGATAATACAAGGAGCTGGTGGACTCCTGTTACTGGAGGTGCAAATATTCCAGCACTTAATGATCTTTTGGCCCCATTTGGAATTGCTTTTGGTGATAAAGTTTTGAATGGTGACTTTTCCATTAATGGAGAGCAAAGCCGATATGCATCCGGAACTGATATTGTGAAATTTCCAAGAGGTGGCTATGTGCACAGTTTTCCTCTCTTGGATAGCTCAGAGAGTGGGGCCACTCAGAATATACTGCTGACTGCTGGCATGACCAAGGTGGAAACTGAACCTTCACATCAACAGCTTTTAGTACAAGGATCCTGTACTTGGGAAACTTTTAAGTGCTACACCTGCTTATCTTCAAATATGCTGATCTTGTAGTCAATTTGACTGTTATCTTACATGATCATGCTGTTTATATCTATCTAATCTTCCACCCCTTCATGCACACAGAACACTTTCTACCAACAACCTCCACCTACCTCACACCTGCATTTTCTAATGATACTTTTTGTCATTGTGCAGGCAGATTCTCCAGTTCTTGGCCTTGTCAAAGTAGGTGAAGGTCATATAGCTGTTTATGGAGACTCCAATTGTTTGGATAGCAGTCATATGGTTACTAATTGTTATTGGCTCCTAAAAAAGATGTTAGATTTCACCAGTGGGAATGTTAGAGATCCACTTCTCTTCCCTGATTCTATTAAACTGGATGCAGCCCTTTACATAGATGAGAAACAATTGCCTTCACGTAGAACTGATGTGAATTTCTCGTCGTATTCTGCTGTTGTGGGAAAAGATCTTATATGTAGGTGTGATGCCAGATTTGAAGTCTGGGGAACTAAAGGATACAATCTACATGTTAGGGGAAGAAACCGAAGATTTCCAGGCTATCCTATCATAGATATGGGCAGAGGTTTGAATGCTTCTCAGGATGCTAACTATTTGAGGCGTCCAAAGTTAACTGGGAAAAATGGTGACGTGTTGGGGAATAAGTATTGGAGAGTGTTCTATGGTGATGAGGTACAAGCAGGCAATCTATTGGAATTAAATAACTTTTTTTCTTTTGCAGTATTCTATTTGCAATAATTTTTATTTTTATGCGATTGCGTCATGCTTCACTAGATGCTCATAACTTTCTAATTTGCAGCTTGATGTGCCTGTCCTAGTTGGTAATCACTGGATTGTTCCTGCTGCAGTAGCAGTAGCAGGTTGGTCAAAATTATATATCACTCAGGAAAACCTGGAAAGCTTCTGGATATGTTTCTTTTGTATTCAACTGATTCACATGTTGTTACTAGGTGTTTTATTGTTGTTGAGCATTTGGCGAATTCGACAAAGACGGCGTCGGAGGAGAAGAGGATCAGGCTCCAGTCGATATGCCAATCTATAGTTCAAGTATGAATACCTTTGTTTGCTTTTCTGTGTATCTCCTTTAATATTGATATAAAATCTAAGAAATTATACCTTGTGAGATCACTAATATGACCGGGAATGTTGTTGCAGGAATAGTGATAGCGATTAGATTTCTGTTTCAATGGTGTATATCAGTCTTGGTTCAGATGCCTGTAACGGCATAAAATTTTTGAAGCATAATGAAATGACAAAGGTTTTGGCCTAAAGCGAGCTTACGAACTTGGACTTTGAAGCATTTACATTCTTCATAGATGTTGGAACTATATTCTGTTTCAACCATGTTATACTTACAAAGTAAAATATCAAAATTAGGCTTGAGATAGTGGTGTAGGCCAAAGATGAATGTTCACTTTTGATAGGGAATTGTGACTTTTTTCTTAGCTCTGATTGCTGTAGAAGCTGTGGAATCCGTTTCAAACTTCTAGATAATCGACCTTGTATATCCTTTTGTGGTTGGAGTTGTATATTTCAATAAACACTGTTTCTTCTTTACACACAATTGAAAAAGAAAAATCAAAATATGATTTTATTATTTCTTCAATGGATAGATGTCTGTTTAGCATCAGTATCCAATCTGGCTGCCAGAGAAATGAAATAAATGAGGAAAAAAAGTATCATCTAAAATAAACAGGACCCTATAATCAAAACCTTTTGATTGACTTTTATCTTTTAAGCAAGTGATCTAAGTTGTATTACTTTTAACTTAATAATTTCATGTTTCTATCCTTGAATTTTAAACTCTATATAGCCTATTGTATTCTATAACTTTTCTCTTCAATTGTTTTTTCGTCTCTTGGTATGATATAGATCCTGCTTTCATTTTTGCGGAACAGACAGCACGCGTTCTTAAAACTTGTATAAGCAGTTTAATTTTTCTACTTCAATCGCCCATCATTTTTTTTGAGTATCCATAAAAAAATCAGTAAACTCCTGACAAAATGATGTTGACATGAAACAAGCTCATGATGAAGAAGAATGAGTTCCTAATGAAGTGTATCACTCAAATGATAATAGAGTAACGTAAACTTATAATACAAAGATATTTGCGTAATTTATGAGAGAATAGCTATCTTTATACCTAATATTCTAAATGAAAAAAAAAGTTATAATTTATGTTGGATCAAGTGGGATTCTAATAAACAATTTTTAAAAACAATTTATACTTTAGGAATAAAGGATTTAGCCTATATCAGGTCAAACTAGTAGACTTTCTGAGAGTGAAGCCTAAAGAGTTCAAAACAAGATTTATTAGTGAACCTGTGAGAAGTATCCCTTAGCCAGATAATCTGACCATCATTAAGAGGATACAGGTTATATGGGGTCAATTTATCAATAATACTATATGATAATCTAAAGTTGCAATCCTAATTCCCATGTAAAATTATTTCACTAACCTTGGCATTCTAGGGAATTGTCATTATAAGAGCTCAGATGGAATAGTCCCAAACTACGTCAGTTGTTGCATTCCATATTAAACTTCTAAAGGATGAATAAAGATGATCCCTCAATCTCAGCATTTATATTAAGCTCCAAAAATGCTCTCTAGTAATCCTTAATTGCCGAAAATTGGTTTTAGCTAAGTAGTACTTGTGCATCTTATAGGCAGTCCTAGACTTGGTAAATGTAGGCAGTCCTAGATATTTAAAAGGAGCATAATGAATGCTTGATCCCGATATGGAGCGAAAATGATGAACATCCAACACATCTATGGAGATATAAATCTTACCTTTGTTTTCTCTATTGCATTCAAATTAGATAGCTCTAAGAAGTGGTTCAGGGACTTCATCAAAATTTGAAAATAATTATGGTCTACATTTAGAAGAGTATAAGATCACTTGCAAAAGTAAGTTGACTGGTTTTGAATTCTCTACATTTGTGATGATACAAAAAATGGCTATTAACTTCAATGTTGAAGTTGATTATCCTTGTAAGGACTTCAATGGCCAAGGTGAATAGATAAAGGGACAAGGGATCCCCTTGTATAATTCCTTTAGTCCTATTGAAAGTCTTTAAACAACTCCTGAACTAATAGTATATTATCAACAATTGATCTACTGAAGACAAAAGTCCTTCAACTAGGGCTAATAAGCATTTTGAGATCTTTCTTCAGTTTAGTTGTCAGGAGTTTAGAAATCACCTTATAAACTATATTACAAATTAACATGGCTCAAAAATCACACATGAAACTATGATTCTTTATCATTAAATCAAGTAAATGTGTGTTTTATTCAACTTCTTGAGCATTCTCCTATTATTGAAAAATTCCATAACTATTTGAATCACTAATTCTTCCGTAATTATGTGGTAAAAAAAAAAGAGAGAGCATTAGATCCATTTGACCGTAGGTATTTGCTTGAATTTAACGCAAAAAGTGCATCTATAATCTCCCAACGGTTAAAAGGCCTTATGATACTAGCCCTTCATATCCTAATTAATAGACTCATTGATCAATATCCCTAGGTCCTCAGTAGTAGGGCCATAGTTTGAATTATATCCAAATAAATTCATGCAGAACTTAACTGTAATCTCTCTAATCCTAAATTTATCCCTAAAAATATTCCCTCCTTCATTAATTAGTAAAGAGATTTTGTTTTTATTCCTTCGAGCTAGAATGGAATTATATAAAAAGTTGGTGTTGTTGTCTCCATTACTAAGATAGTTCAACCTTGCTTTATCCCTAAGCAGGTGAAGTAAATTACGCATTAGTATAGACTTTATGTTCAATATACAAAATGCACAAGCAGGGAGGTTGAATTGTGTATTCTTTTTTCGTGAATACAATTCCCTTTTTATATTTCTTTGAAAACTTGTTTTTTCAAAGTTTATTAAGTAAAAATCACAATGTATTGCAATTAACTTCTACATACTTGTATAAAACAATAGAACTAAAAAGTCGAGAGTTAGAGAGTAGACATAGCGATTTTATCCTGGTTCACCCCAAACCATGGGTTACGTCTAATCCTCAGAATCCTTTATGAGATTTCACTATTCTTTTCAAATGTACAAGTATTCTTTTTCTACAGAGCCTCTTCAGGTCTCTTACACTAAGTATTGTTTCCGCCCACTTAGCCTTTTCAGGCTCTCAGCTTTTCTTCTCTCTTACAAGAAAGATATTACGAGCTTTGTTACAATTATGATAGCTCTAGCGTTTCGCACAACAAATACAGTGTTTGCTAAAGTTCAAAAACTTAAGATCACTATCTCAAATCACTGATTGAATTCAC
>JAOTAX010000008.1:32477876-32488101 GCA_025629825.1 Erythroxylum guanchezii | reverse complement strand
GTTAGGTGGAGAGGAACTCTGGAATAAAATGGTTGAAACAACACCCCACCTTTTAAACGTTTCGTGAGAATGTTTTTTTTTTTTTTGCTGGGGTCAGATTGCTCGCACATTGTGGCAAAGCACACTCTTCATTTCAGCAACAGTCTGGTCCCTCCCTTCCGCCTGATCTGGTCTTTTGCCCTCGTATTAGTTTTGAGTTTTCAGTCCAAGAAGGATGGTGGGTGATGTCTATCATCAGTTGCCAGGTCATCTTTGACGCTAAACCAAGTAAAAGGTACGTTACACCTGTTCTCATCCAACTCATAAGACTTTTGTTTCTTTTTTTTATTATTTTGCTAAAAATTCATGATTCTAAGAAATAAGATTCAAAAAACAATTTCAAAACTTTTGAAAACAATACAATTCTTAAAATAAATTACCCCCATCCACGACTATTTTTTAAAACTTATTCAATCCATCTTATGCTGACAGTTGATTGCATTTATTAACACAACCACTGAAGAGTTATGCATACCTCAGTTGAATCCGATTCATGGATGAAACAGCCACGTACCACAATGAAGGGAAAATAGCAGCGAACTAGATGTATAGCCTTTAAGCAATGAATAAAAGAATCATACAAAATCTTTCATTATTAATTTCTTGCAACTACTAAATACATAATACCACCCAATGGAAATATCATTAAATGTGCGAGAAGATGGAAAAAAAAAAAAAAGAATTTGTGCTATCTGTATCACAAAACAAGTCACTCTCGCAATCAATGGACATTGAAGAAAAGTAAAAATAATAAGAAAAGAAGAGGGCCGGGTCTTTCTTTACATGAAAATCAGGGGTCAATTGCTTATGAGCTTCCGCTACATCCATTGGCTGTTCTTGTCCATCTTCTTCATTTCCATTTCTCGTGTATTATAGCCTTCGCTGCTTGAAACAGAAGGGTTCTGACCATATTCACTGGTAGCTGCACTGTACTCACTGCTTGCAGCATCCTGGCGTCCCAATACCGCTTGTCTAAACTTCTTCATGTCCTCCCTGTATTGGCCGCTGTCATAGTCTGAACTGCCTACAGAGTGCGCACTACTGTGTCCAGGTATAATTCCTTCATTGAGATCGGTCAGAGATAAGTCTCCTTCCAAGGATCGGACTACCTGTTTCGATTCAATTTGAAGATATCAGTTGGGTTTAGTAGCATTTCTAGCAGGAAGCGTAGAAATTCCATAGTCGAGGCATGTAATAAGTGGTCCAAATTAATACCCGTTCCATAACAAAAATGTAGACACAGGTTACAGTGGTTACCTGACTCATTCGAGGCCGACGTTTTGCTGAATGACGTACACAGAAAGCAGCGCAAGATACCATGCGAAGCATCTCATCAAGATTATAATTCTTCTGCAGCTTCGTATCAACTAAAGAATCAAGACTTTCTTTAGCCCATTCAGGATTTTGTCTATCCAAAGCCCGTGTGAGTAAAGGCCTCGCCTGCGGCACAAATCATAACGAAGTTCATATTTTGTCCCTTACTTTAAGCCCCAATCTGGAATCTTACTATAGTTTTTTTTTTCAAAATAATAACATCCATGTAGTGCATTTTGTTTTAAATTTGTCTTTTCAGTATGTTGTCGCGTGGATAAAGTTAAGAATAGCTCACCCAGTCCACCAAACTGTCGTCCATGAAGGACTGATCAACAGGTCGACGTCCAGTAATCAACTCCAGGAGCATGACCCCAAAGGAGAAAACATCCGACTTATCAGTCAATTTTCCACTTGAAGCATATTCTGGAGCCAGATACCTGAAAGATCAGCACGTGAGCAAAGGAACATCAAACACTTGAGAGGTTTTTCTTTTTTTTTTTTGGTGTCAACCACGAAACTAATTTTCTGTAAATATACGCAAAACACAATGCAGTGAATGTTTCTGTTGTTTGTCGAGGGCACAATATCTGAAGGATGCCTTCAGAAAAGAAACAAGAAAAAGGTGCTTTTATTGTTTATCTAGGAAAACTACCACACAATAAAATTAGATAGCAAAGAACTTGCTCTTACCCAAAAGTTCCCATCACCCTGGTGGAAACATGAGTATTAACATCAGATGAGAACTTCGCTAGTCCAAAATCTGCAACCTGGTAAGAAAAACAGTGTAAAAGAAAGAAAATTTATGCAGATGACAGGATTGCTATAAACACAAGAATAAGTAAAGCAATTCTTTTGCTTTAAATCACTGAGATTATAAAATCGCCCCATGCATCTAAAAGAGTTGGACCAATTTTGAACATAAACTAATTCCAAAACACACGAGACTGATGTTTAAATGAATACCTTTGCCTCAAACTTGAAATCCAGTAGGATATTGGCTGCTTTGATGTCGCGATGAATAATCTTAGGGTGACCTGCAAGAAAGAATAACAACAATAGTGATAACATGATTTTATAGACCAACAGACTGAATTTTTTTAAAAAAAAGAAGTTCATGAAACAAATTACGATACACATACAATCTTCATGAAGATATGCAAGTCCTTTTGCAGACCCCAATGCTATTTTCTGTCTAGTAGGCCAATCCATGGTTGGTCGCCCTTTCCCTGCAATGCATTTTCTATATGAGGTGCATTCAAGGATTATACTTGAAAAGAAATTTTCAAGTGATACATCAAAGGTAAGTCATCAAAAATTCATAAATACTAGATTAGAAGCACATACAATAATCACAATATGCAGCAAGAGCCAAAGTAATTAAAATGCTTTTTCTAGTAAAATATTCCATGAGAGGTACCATGTAGGTGAAACTCCAAGGTGTTGTTTGGAACAAACTCATAAACAAGCAATCTCTGTGATCCAGTGATGCAGTATCCAACCAGTGATACAAGATGCTTGTGATGCACTCGGCTAATAATCTCTACCTCAGCCTGGAATTCACGCTCTCCCTGTCCACTTCCAGCTTTAAGCTGCTTAATAGCAACTTCTTTTCCATTAGGAAGGACTCCTTTGTGCACATACCCAAAACCACCTTGACCAAGGAGATTTGCATTTGAGAAGCCATCTGTTGCCATCGCTAATTCCTCGTATGTAAATGTACTCTTTGAGAAACCCAAAGAAATGCCTGGAGAAGGTGGAGGAAGTGGGTATTCAGACCCTGAATAGTTGGAACCGGAGCCACCGCTGCTGCTCAAGAAAGGTGGTGGAGGTGGTGGTTGTGGAGATGGGTACCGTTCAGGAGGATTCTGCGGTCTCGATGCAACTGGTGGTGGGGGATTGGGCTTTGACATTGCTGACATAACATCAGGACGTGAAGGAGCATTTTGTTGCCAATACTGTTGATTCTGTCGGCCACCACCACCATATGGGTCATCTGACAATCAAGCAGAGAAAATTTTGTTAGAAAGTGAGCTGCTAAGCTGAAATCCACATTAGCAATCAAAAGGGAGCATGTAACTCAACAAAGTCAATAAAAAAAATCAAGTTTCAACCCTCATGCAGGATCGCTAAAAGTTCAAAAACATTATAGAATTTACATGTCCTGACTTCACAGTTGAAGCTTATTCTACGTGTTACATACAAACGGAACATAAACTAGAAACGCATCTGGCCAAACAATCATTTTCCAAATCTACAACGTTTCAATTTCAACTGCAGAGGACTCGCATTCAAGCGACAACACTTCTTGTCAATGAAATCCCACCAAAAAAGACAAATCTAAAATGCTAAAAATACAATCTTGTGACTACGGGAAAAAAAAAGGTTCTGTAACTAGATCAATACATGCAACAGGGTCACGAAAGATCAAACCTTTATGAGAGGAAGGAGGAGGTGGAGGCATATAGTAGGCAGCTTCATCGTCACGTCTGCGTCCCTTCTTCTTGCAAAAAATACAGAACAAACTCAGCACTACCAAAATCGCCACTCCCCCAACAGCTATGCCCACTATTACCCCCTGAGATAATCCTGACGATGAATCCGACGACGACGACGACGGCGGCGGCGGTGGGACTGGAGTTCTAGACGACGATGGCGGAGGCGGCGGCGAAGCTCTAGAATTAGGAGGCGGCGGAGGAGACGGTGTAGAAGGCGTCGATGAAGAAGGAGGGGGAGGCGGAGGTGAGGAAGAAGGGGACGACGGAGGAGGTGGTGAAGGAGTGGTGGACGGAGGTGATGGTGGGGAAGAAGTGGTAGGCGGGGGAGTCGCTGGAGGAGGAGAAGCAGGAGTTGTCGGAGGAGGGGATGCAGGAGTGGCTGGCGGTGGGGCTGCAGGGGTGGTGGAAGGAGGAGGGGAGGTGGAGTTGGCCGCGGGTGGTGGGGCCGTGGAGTTGGTGGACGACGGAGAAGTGGGTGCCGGAGCTGACATTATTATATAACCAAATCCAAGAAAAGCTCAACACTTCAATCCTGTTGTTACTCCGTCTCTCTCTCTGTCTCTCTCTTAGTTCAGAGAATTTAAGAGTTAAGAGAGAGAGGAAATGCAGCCATAGTCACACACACTTCTAAAGCAAGAGAAGAAACAGAGGCAGAGAAAGGGTGAAAGACAGAGAGAGTTTTCTTTAGATTTTAGGAAAAGTGATTTCAGTTTGGTAATAAGGAAGTGTGTATAAGACAAACGGTTTGTTTATTTCCAAATAAAAGAAATTGAACATAAAAAGGTAAAAGGAATCTTTCTTCCCAAATATCTTCCACATGGGTAAGAGTTAGAGTTGATATTAATAATTATTTTTAATAAATTTCTTTAGTATTCTAATGCCAGCGGGGCCTAGCCTACGCTTTTGACGCGCGTTTCCGTTTACTCGTTTTTTCACCCAAGCTTTCGCTGTTGCCTTATTTTTTTCCCCTTCCCCTTTTGTACGTTTGTTGCCAATAAATAGTTTGCTATGATAAGAAGATTTGAGGATATTGTAATATTATCCATAAAACTTGTTCTTGTTTCTTATCACTTATCTGAACTTTGTTACCTGTTCAGTTCAGAGATGTGTTTTGTTTTGATGTGAAGAGTATCAAAAGAAGTTAAGAAAGAAAAAAAAAGAATTAAATTAATTAACCGAAAAGAAGTTACAATGAGCACGGAACACAAAGGTTTTTTTTTTTTTTTTTTCTGTTGCATATTTGTACGAATTGTTTCAGCCATCCATTTGATGTAAGACCAATATTTAAAGGAGTTTCTTGTTGTAACACCAAAGTTTCTGTGCGTCAGTGTTAAACTTTATCCTTGAAGCAATCTTCCTACGTTCTTTCTTCTTCTTTTTTAATTCTTATTTTTACGTTAAAATATTATTTCCGTCCAATCCTCATTAAGAATTGAATTTATGCCGTTAATTTAGGTACGATGATAATGTCACCTACGGAAGTTAAGTCATTTCTCACTCAAACTATCGTTTATAATACCCTTATACTTGTGAAATGTCAACAAAATATAGGGGTGGGATTTCAAACTATAGCTCCACTATAGGATCTACCAGTCCTAACCACACTCAACCAAATAGTTCGATCCCTAAAAGTTATCTCGATAGATTTTTTCAATCTTGAGGTTGGTCTTAAAACATTAATATTTACTTATTTTCCATGTATAGAAATTTTTAATTATTACAAAATAAGAGTTTTTTTATTTCCCTGTACCTTTCAGTCAGAAATGTGTTGAAACCAGCCGACTTCAAACGAGAAATGGAGATCAAATTCCAATTTATAGATTGCAAAAATAGAAAAGAAAAAAAAGAAGAAAATATGGCAAGTGTACAACAGTTAAGCTTCAGTTAAAGCTACTCATCGAATGGTGTGTTGCAGGGCTACAGAGTAATACTTCACATGAGAAAATAGAACACCCGATATATCTAATCTATGAAAGAATTTGGAAACTTACACCGTTATCACGTAAAATAAACCTTATTACATATTTTAGATTGTTCACGAAAAGTTTAAAAATAAAAGAAATGTGAATAACTGATTTCAATTCCATCTAAACTTTCGATGCAATTTTTAAGGTCCAAATGAGCTCTAATTTTTTGAGACCTTCACAAAAAATATGTTCACATAATACGTAATTAACGTCTTTCTATAATTTTCTCAAAACGTAAGCGTTATTTAACGAGTTAGAGGATTCTTATACTTACGAATGATATGAGCAATTATAAAAGACCTTAACTTTTATATATAGTTTCCATATTAAGCTTTCCTATGAGCAATTATTAAAGACCTTAACCTTTATATATAGTTTCCATATCGAGCTTTCTTATCATAAGCTCGATATGGATTTGGTTCATATTAATCAGGATTTATTTTCTTTTTAAACTTCGACCTATTAATTTAGATCATTTATTTAGTCACTTTATTATTTTTGTCTGTATTAAATTACGTAATTTAACTAATAAATTATTAAAAATTAAAAAAATTAATTAATAATTGCCTATATTTACAAGGAAGGACAAAATTATCCAATCCCAACCAGAATCAGACAATTGCATAAAAAAGACAAAACTTATTTGCTTCAACTAATTATTTATGACACGGTGTTTTTTTTTTTTTTTTTGGGGCATGTTTCCTCCTTGAATTTGGGGAGATTTCTTCCTTGGTCTAATCAGACCTGCTACCATTAATTTCCTCTTATTCTAGAATAGCTAATGCCTTGGCCCAGCTGGCTTTGTAGACTGCCGACCCTGACTCAAATCCAACTGCTGCAACCAACTTACAACATTTGGAGCTTTTTTAAGTAAACTCCACTATTATTTTAAATATTTCTTTTTAACTTTTTGCTAACCAAGATAAACAGCCCAAAGCCACTTTCAGCTGATGCTAATTTTCTACAAGGAGACAAATTTAGTTGAAGTATATAATACTTCAAATAATTATTTTTTTAGAATACAATTCAAATTCTAATTAGTGAAATTAACGTTACAACATACGCATTCCTTTAAAACTTTACACCTGTCGTAATTAATTTGCAGCTCAAATAATTAAGAAGCTATTTTGTATTGAACGCTTTCACTTTAACGTTCTTAAACGATCACTTTTAGTGAAAAATGAAAGCTAAAACAGATACTTTTATGCCTAAGCTGATTCTGCACATTGATCCTCCATCATTTTACTGTTGAAGAACTTTTCTATTTGGGGGGAAAAAACTAAAAAGACGAAGCATAAGTCAATAAATATGAAATTGACCATGACAGGCCAGTAATATTAAAAGAATTTCCTTATAAATTAAAATAACAAAGTTTGCGTATAATTTAATTTCAACGTTAAGAGAGTAGCTGTGGTATTGGGTCTGGCGCTGTGGCTGTCACTCTAAGCAAGAAAAGGAAAAGGCCAGCTGGAATCCAACAGCGTATATCACAGAACAGGGTTGTACGTTTTCCCTAATCTGAAAATGCCCCCACTTGCCATTATATAAAGAAACGATGAAAGTCGTTTTGGATAATACCATTATATAAATAGGATAGGATACAGCAGAATCAGTTTCATGGCGTCCCCCGTAAGCTATTTTGACAACAAAAATTATGTGAAATGCATTTATTTTAGCTGGTGTTTTCAACCGTCTCTCTTAGCCGCGGAAGTCTTTGGCTTGGTTGTTCTAGCAGGCATTAGGCAACGGACACTACATTAAAAGCCGTTGGGATGATAATGAATTGGTCACTGAAAGCTCAATTGACATTCCCTCAAGCGCACTATTTTTGCAGAAAGTTCGTCTATGTTAAACGTGCCGGAGAATCCGGACATGTAATAAACAGAATACATTATGAGATATTCGAGAAAGAAAAGGTTTTTACGCGTAGTGCTTCCGCGGTGGGAAGTAGGGACGCATTACCCCGTCCTTATTATTATAATACAATACGATAAACAATTACTTTTTGAATTTTCCATTGGGCCTTAAGATGCTAATCAAACCATTTTTGCTTGCCCATTCCAAGCCTCGCAGTTCTGCGTCAAAACGATACATCAATTAACCTGAAGTTTTCATTTGGAAGGTTAGTAGCGGTTAGGTGATGGCGTAAAATTTTATAGGTACTGGATGCACAGCCAGACGTGGAGGCGTCTACGAGTCCCTGCTCGTTTCCTTCTAGTTATTAGCCAGTAAAGAACTTCTGGAGTCATTCACGCAACGTTTAATGTTGCAGGATTTGTTTTCCAGTTCAGGTCCATTATTCAATTCTCCAAGTTTCTATGACAGCTAGAATGGGAAGGCTCTGTCAATTTGTCGGGGTTGAAGTGTTTTGATTTATCAGATATTGAAGCTTTGAAAGGAATAAAGAAGTTGGTGAGTGGGGGACCAATGGGGCCATTTGGAGCTCATCAACTCACATGGGGATTGAGAGGGTTGAAATTTTTAATGTTCAAGAAGTCATAATTAGTGGCACGACATTCGGCTGTCATACTCAATCCCAAGTATCCCCCACAATCCTATCCTCTCATTAGAATATGTGGGAAGCACGGTTTGGAGTCCATAATGTTTTCCCCATTGCTTTCTTTTGCAAGACTTGTTTAATGCCAAATCAAAAAATTAGATCGTAGTAGTAGTTCCTATTAGATTTAAAACTATTGTTATCTTTCAATCAAATCTTCTATTACTTAAAATTGATTTTTAGAAATCAATTATACTGTCATGATCATAGAAACACTTGTCCTGTTTTCAGTGCTCTGCGATAAGTTGTTAGCCCTTTTATCATTTACATTGCATGTGATCACACTTGACTGATATTTTGTATTGTAAAACATTCTTACAAATAGTTTCATTTTTAATTGGAAAACAAATAATCTGATAGGTAGATTTATGAATTAAATCGATATATTGCCCTACATCATAAATCTACCTGTTAGATTATATATCTATTAATCTTTAAACACTTTTTTATTGTTAAATTGTGTTTTTAAAAATTAGCATTGACTAACTTCCACATCCTAATTTAAATGTATTAAATATCATTATTGGACCAAGTGTAGTTCATAGTTTTAATGATAATAAAATGTTTCATTATTATTACTATAAATTTTGGTGATATTAGTACTTTAATCAATCAAAGAATAAAGCAATATGTCAAATATTAAGTTCAATAAAGTATTAAAGTGAAAAAAAGCAATTTAATAAATTGTGAAATTAAAAGATGAACAAGATGAGAAAACTAAAGCATAAATACAATTTAAGAGAACTTAAATCTAAATCAAGTCAAGTGTGTTAGTTTATGCCCTTGCAGTCAATCAATTGGATGCAAATTAATGTATAACATTATTTTGAGTTAATGAAAAGGCTTTATTTATCTATATGTATTAATTTAATTAATATTTTATGTTTTAATACTAAAGATAAAATCCTTGGAATAATTACTGTGTAATTGAAATTATGATGAGATCATAATTATAAGATTCAATTTACACTTATGTGTTATTCCTAAATGTTCTTATTTGTAGTTTCATCAAGACTGGATATTGTTGAAACTGTAAAACTAGCACACATTATGTTTTTTTTTCTTATGAATAAAGTAATTGATTTCATAAATTAAAGTATAGAGATACTTAAATTAATGTGTGGGTGATTATTAGAGAATAAGTCACTGAATTAATCCGATTATGAGAATTCTGAATGGAATATTACTTATATGTCTATAGATTATCTGATAATGATTGTTGTATAATTGATTCTCTGACTTGAGATTACCTAGGTATCTAGTGTGGGAATTATTGTGTTTTGATACTACTTATGAATCGTCTTAGGATAATTCATTCGGTAATAATTAGATACAGTATGAACTATATGTAGATAGTTAGTAAGTCAATATAGGATTCGTCACTTTAAAGTAATTAGAGAGAATACTATACTGTTCTTGATTAGTTATGATTTATGGAATTCTCTGCCTAGAGTGAATTGATATTCGAAAAGAATTTTTCAAATTTCAATTGTAAATCAATTACTAATTAGCAATAATGAACATGATTGGACGATAAGTGTAGCGTCCCCTTATCGCAGGGTACACACCGGGACGCCCGCGGGTCATTCTGGTACATATCCTACAATAAGGATGAGCTACAAACAGTCACTACAAACACTTCACATGGCATCATAATAAAACATCAATATAAAAATCACAATGTTTTTGAAACCAAAATTTTTCCTCATTTCATTTCATCAAAATCAGAAGTTTATACACTTGTCATCCATTACTGTCTGTACATCAGTCCAAAAGCCTAGTACAAGAATGCTACATGAAAGAGGAAAAACATCAGATCTATCTAGGCCATCCCAAAAGTCCCAGCTGACCGA
>JAOTAX010000008.1:32467043-32477776 GCA_025629825.1 Erythroxylum guanchezii | reverse complement strand
ATTCTTAATTTCTGAATCCTCAATTTGGGCTTTGTTAATCCTTTCATGTGAAACTGATCTTCAATTCCATAGCAATTTGTACTTTGATCTACCTCAAAATTCAACTCCACATTTTACACTCTTTATTACACTAGATTTGATAACCTCAATACCTGAATTCATGCTTCACGGCGATCAGGGTTTTCTATTTAATGCATTTGGTTACAACACTAGCTTTACCAGTATAGTGCTCATTTGCACAAAAATTGGGCAACTCTTGTAAAAGAAAATGTTTCTGAATAAAAATGGGCCCAAAGTTGCGATTCTTGATTTGTGCGTTTTTTAAAAAAAATGGCAACAAATTTTTATACTGAGTTTTTGACTAAGTGATGTAGCACGCCACCCTCGCGGGGCACGGATTCGGATATCACCATTGATGTCGAGTTCGGGTCCTGCGGGAGTGAGGTGTTACAGAAAGGGCTTGTGTATCTCGGCTAGCATACTTGGAACTTACACTTCGATCTTGCTTTGCTTTCGTTTATCTTCGATGGATGATTTGTTCCTAAGTATATGATTTGGTATTCCCTAAGGCCTCTGACTAGAAGTTGCTTCGTTTAACTCGATTATTGGAATAAATTGCACCTGTACGTGTCCCTAATCAGAGGGCTCAGAGAATACCAGATCATGTGCTTAGGAACAGATCATCCGTCGAAGATTAGAGAAAACAAAGCAAGATCATAGCGTAAGTTCCAGGTATGCTGGTTGAGATACACAAGCCTTTTCTCTCTGTGGGCACAAAATCTCAAGGCTTGCTACTTAGGAAGCTTACACCTCCAATCTCTCCCCATTTTAACAACCTCAAAGAGGATCTATAGTCTAATACTTTCTTCTAAACAGGATCCTTATGAAGAGGCAAATGTAGAGCATACTTATCTTTCTGTATGACCAAGACTACATTATTCAAGAATCAAGCTTTCAGGAGAGGGAGAACTTAGAGAGAAGCCATAGAAAGAAACCACAAAATATTTTTCTTATTGATCAAGCTCTTTTCAAAGTCTCTAAAAAACTTAGTCTGATTACAATGATAGACAAGCCTTGCTTTTATAGACTAAGCAAGGGAATAAAAACAAACAACTTTAAGGAAAAATATTCCTTAGGTACAATCATTCACACAATTTTAAAAAAGCAAATAGTAAAAAGTGGGAAACACATAGGTCCCAAATATTTGTAAGAGATAAGAAAGAATCTTTAAAGAGGACGGAAAGATAAGGTGGTCCCCAAAGATCCTTTTACAACATAATGTCGCTTTAGAAAAGACACATAATTATAAAGACAATTAATATAAGTGTCCCACAGTGAGAAATGGAATCCTAGTCATCAGTCAAATCGAATTGGTTCTTGCCACGACTGGAGATTTGAAGGAGAAGCTCTTTCATTTGAATTGTCAGTGTCAGAATGAGCTTTGTAGGTCCTTTGTCTTTTACTGGGACTGGCATCGTTTGTGAGATGCTTTATAGGATTTGATTAAGCTCTTCTTCAACAAGGATGAAAATATCATCATTGGGATCTTGTGCATCTTGAAAGAAGGAGGCTAGAGACTATAAAGGTCCTACAATATCAGAGGAAATTTGGACTGGCATTGTATCATCGGATTCAGAATATATTGAGCTATTTGGGCCTGGTATGTCTACTTATGATGCTTCAGGTCCACCAAGAATAAATTCTCCTAGGTAGGGTCCAAGAGAAGTAGACATGACAAGTGTGTGTTGAGAAAAATATGGGTGGTGTAGAATAAAGAAACATTGTGCAAATTGTTTCTTTAAAGGCACTTCCCATAATCGTTGATGTTCAATGACTATGGAAAGTTGCTTTCTCCATTGTTCCAATGGTTGATATGACTCAAGGAAAGTCCATAGCAGAAAACTTTCATTATCTCGGTCGCAGATATATTGGTAGATCTTTAGAGGAGGTAAGGTGACAACACAGGCGTAAAGGACAGAGAGAGCCTAGAGATACCATAATGCATTCTTAGAAAGTGGACCATTAAAAAAGAACACATTGAGGTATGGTGCTCTGAGATTAAACATGAGGGGCTGCGAGGTGAGTTGGTATGGCTAAGGAAGAGGTGTAAGTAATAGAACAGGTTCAATCAGCCAAGAGATGCAACTTTTGCAATAGTAGTAGGTGTACTAGCAATTGGAGAAAAGAACTTCTTCGTTTCGATAGTAGTGGGTAGGTCAGCCATGGAAATGAGAAGAGGGATATGTTTCAAAATACTAATCAAACTGATAGGAAGAGATAATAAATCAGCTAGGATGCTACCTTTGGTAAGGCGAATGGTGAATTTATATCTTGAAATGCTTTTGGTGAGACTAGCATTCCAATGTTGTAGAATGTTCTAGCCTTTATCAAGAATCTTCAAAGCTGGTAGATGTTGACAGACTTGCTTTAGATGTTGTATGGCTCTAGTTTATTATTTTCCCCACGGCGGTGGATTCTTCTATAGCAGTTTTGATAGGGACCTTCAACACCACCACTAGCACATGATATGAATATCACACATAAACCAATCAAATATTACTAACCATAATTATGTAACCCACTTTTAAACCCGGTCCAAACTTATTAAACATTATCAAAATTAATAATTTATTATAATTATTTTGAATCATTAGTTTTGAGTTGGGACAAGTTTTAAAGCTGAATTGAGTCGTACGTTCTTAGTAACATTTAATTGGTCTATGTAAATATCATATAATGTCCGTTTTACTTTTTATTTTTACTGGAAATCTAAATGAAGATATTTTGAAAAAACTAAAAACTACAAAAAAATATTAAATACTAAATATTAAATATTATAAAATAACGTAAATCATAAGAGAGTATCATGTTCTTTAACCAAGCCAAGCTTTAGGATTTGACATCCGTTATTCCCAAATTAAATTTCTCTTCACTTTATATTCAAATAGACGTGGAAGAAAATCAGTACATTACTATTTGTTTCTAAACTTTTATGGCTAATGAAGCTGTGCTTTCTATAGTGGAGAAAAGTTAAGAGAGATAATGCATTACACTGAAAAACGTTCGGTTCAAAGGTAAAAATTTGTTCTCTCCACTTGACTAATATTTGTAAAGATAGAATTATGTCTAGTCCTCGAGCATAAACGTACAGATACTATAGAAAAAGAATTGAGCTCAAACCCTTTCCTTGGGTAAATGAAATTTCTATAACTTGAAAATTTTAAGAACGGATGACTTTCAAAAAGAAGGTCCAGCTTTAAATGAGCTTAATATGTGGAGATCAATTGATAGGGTAAGTTTGATAGGACCCATCAAATTTAAATAACTTACTAAAGGAATAAATAATAGCAATGGTATATTGAACTTCCCAATGCGATCCGAAGAAGATGAAGCTGCAATTACCATGTACGTGAGATTCAAAAGAAGCGTTTACACAAGCGTCTTCGATATATTATTACGAGATCATGATGTCTAAGCACAAAAAGCAAACCGCACGTAAAATTCAGTCAGTAGTTTATGAAACTTTAAATCAGTTAGTAGTTTATCGAAATGATTAGTTTTAATCATTAGCATAAAGGGACGCATAAGCAGTGAATGAATTATATGATACATGTCCATAAGACTAAATGTATTTCTATCCAATCTTACGGGCAGTTCTACAATTTTGGGTTGACAAATGAGAACGCAACCATAAAAACCCGAATGCCAGAATTTAATTTTTACAAGGCAAGCTACAGAAGCTGTGCAACTACATAACACATGAATGGTGGTTGTTATAATTACCTGGGCTCTTCCATCTAAAAATCCTGAGCATAAGAATGATCTAATGAGTGTCAACCCTGTGAATTCGAATCTTTATATTCAACACTTGACTAGGCTCCTCCTCCTCTGAGAGTTTGGTGCAAGGAGCAGTGCAAGATCATAATTCAATAGAGACATGGAATCATGTTCCAGGAAATGTGTTGCCAGTGCTGGAAAGGATTATGAAGGCGCAAACAACAGAAAGTGAAAATACAGATACCCAAGTATTCTCAGTGTACATTTCCATTGCATCTGTGAACGAAAATCGAGCACGGTTTTCAGCCCAGTTGCGAAGACGGTCGGCCTCAGCTGCATATAATGCCCTTCCCTGAAAATATAAGCAGTTGCATTTCTCAGTAAGCAGCCTCATTTGGTAATATAGATAAATGATTCCATCAACCTACATAGGCAGATTGATGAGAGAAATTCTTTGCAAAATTGAAATATCAATTCACAGCTAATGCAGCGGAGTAGTGATGATTAACCCTAAGACCTAGGTTACTACTACAAGCTTCATGAATTCAACTTGCCTATGAAAAATTTCCAGCTGAACCAAGATTACCTGATCATCAAACCACCTTCCTCGGCGCAGCCATGCAGTTACCAATGCAAGTACTATCCTTGGAGGAGTCAAGTAATTAATGGCTTTCCCTGTTCCTTTTACAACCCGCATTCGTGGAACTAAAGTTCTGGCAACCGTTTCTGGGAGCTCACAGATGATATTAAACATCTGTTTATTTTTCAATGTAGAACCACTGCAAGGAAACACAAAAATTTATTACATCCTCGAGCAGAGATTCTGTAAGAGAGGGTTCATTTAGCAAATCTACTTTTAAAGATGCAGGAACAAATAGATTGGGAACGGTATCCAGATTGAACTAGACATGGGAAACATAATTTTTAGTTGTAGCAACTCGTGATATAACCATCATTTAGGACTTTAGGTCAGACAAGCAAAACAAATAGAAAAGGAATTTCATCGATATACCTCAACAGCAGATCAGTAAGAACCATGCCTGGAGATGCTGTGTGCACTCCAACTTTTGATCGCTTGCACTCCTTTAGTAATGATGCTTGAAGCTGCCTAAGACCACACTTTGTTGAACCATAACTACAAGTTTAACAAGGGGAAAAAAAAAAAAAAGGAAGAGCAAGAATTTTCAAGTGCCACAAATGCCATGTGCTTCAGGAATAATAACTGAGAAAACCTAGTATCTGCCTCAAGGAATATTAGTCTAGTTTAGAAAGTAATACATCTGCCTCGAGGAATATTAGTCTAGTTTAGAAAGTAATACTAAGTAACTTACACAGCTGTAAGAGGAGTGCTGGATCCCCCAGAACCTGCACCATCCATATTAAATATGTGTCCTCCCTTAGGTTGGTCTGTCATCACACGCATGGCTTCCCGGGTACACAGAATAGATCCAACCAAATTTGTTGAGACAATCTAGCAAAAATTGAGTAGAATGAGTTAATACCTCAAGTATAAAGGATAAAAGGCACATCTGAACCATTCTAGACAAGAACAGAGGCTAACGGAAAGGAAAGAGGAGGGGAAAAAACAGAAAGAAAGTATGTACGTGAGATCCTAATAGCTCTCAATTTTCTTGTCACATTTTCTTAAATATTCCACTCCTTAATATTATATAAGACGACTGCACGTCTATTTTGAAATGAATTATGAAATGGAGTTGATCAATTGCCAATTAGTATTACTTGTCCAACTACCTGTTCAATATCTTCATCCGTGAACTGCAACAAGGGCCTAAAACCTTTATTCGTGCCAGCATTATTTATCTGTCTCAGTTAAAACACCAAAATTAAAAGTCAGAAATTAGGAATTAGAAGAAAATCCCATGTGCAAAGTCAGCGGAATTTGAGAACAGTTAACACAATAGCAGATTGATCAAGGCGACACAAGAACCCTCTATTTTGCTCTTTGTTGGTGACCAAAATTGGGATGATCCAATAATTATCTAAAACCATAAATGTAGCTGTCCGTTTCATCATGTGCTGACTCCCATAAAACTAAATGAAAAGGAATTAACCACTTCATCTCAATTCAGTTAACCTATCTCCGTCTACATTTGTAAAATAATTGTAGCATTCACAAACATATGGTTGAGATAATAAAAAATTAATCAAAGAGCAAGTTAGATCAGTAGAAAAGGAAATGTGCACACCCATATGTCCACAGAACCAAATTCATTGACAGCGAAATTTGCCAATTTCTGCACATCAGATGGTTCGCAAACATCACAAGCTATGCCGACAACTCTTGCATGTGCTAAATTCATCTTAGATGAGGCAATTATTCCTTCTTTGAGGTTCTCTTCAAGCTCTTTAACTGTCATATCCACAGACTCAGGACTGCCTTAGCAAGATCAAAGAATTATGAGATGTCGTGAAAACAAATGAAATCAGAAATAATAGATTACCCATAAAAAAAATCCACCATTTTACCTGCGTGAAGCAACTACCACTCGATCACCTGAAAGAAGAAATTCTCGAGCAAGTGCTTTTCCCAAACCCCTTGTGCTAAGGATGCATCAACATAGAAATATAAGTTCACTTATTCCAAACCCATCAGCATTTTCTATGCTGAAAGAACAATCATACCTAAGAGAACAAAGTCCAAGAATATTCGATATAATTTCACAAAAAGGGAAAATCAGGTAAAAACATGCTTATTTGAAAAATAGCGCTCAACTGTTCAAACCAACTACTTGACTAAAGTATGCAGATGGTTTACCTGCCAGTTATGACAACATTTCGTGGACCAGCCCGACAATGTTCGTCTAGAACCATGTTAGCTCCTATCATAGTTCCAATAATAATCCCTCCAAGCCAGCTATACCAAATCAGTGTATTCATCTGACTGTCCCCACCTTCAACAACATGAACAACAACAACCCAATAAAAGCCCTTACCTTCATCAAAAGTAAATGTTTGAATTCCAGACAAAGAACTAATACATGTTAATGCAATTTCACGAGTCAGATCGCAATGACATTAGCTAACCTGACAACTGAAAACCAACTGCAAGTATCACTCCAGTGCTCATCATGGTGACAATGTATCTTCCAATTTGCAAGGCGATCTGGTTTGTGAGAAAAAACAGTTAAAAATGTGTTCGTTTGATATGAAAACGAAGTATTAATTTCCCTGAGGTCAAAAATTTAGCAAAAGAAAATAATGACCAAGCAATCACTAATTGAACTTCCTGAAAGCCCCCCTCCTCCCTCACACCCACAAGCCTATGGTGGGCTATGAACATGTATATTCACCACCTCAAACCTAATCGACTAAGTTTTTCAATAAGATATAGGGATCACACGGAAAGGCTAAAATATTTGGTTTCAACTTACAAAAATCACACAATCACTTAAAAAATTAAGTAAACTACCCAAATATTGATAAGATAAGATGGAACTTGTTCATAACATAAATTGGGCAACACAAATTTCTCGTACAACTAAGAATCTATTCTAAACTCACCGACGAGAAAAATTCCTCCAGTTTAGACATAGCCTTACTGTTCTCTACATCTGACTGCGCACCAAACCTACTCAACGCAGAAACAGCATCCTTCAAATGACTCCATACCCCATTCCCCTTTCTCAATTCAAGCTCATTTCTCCTCAAAATGCCACTCTTTCTCTCTCTGTTCTTAGCTTCCTCTTCCACTTGCTCATTGTCCTCCGACCGAAACGACCTACAGTGCCTCACACACAACCGGTAACGACCCTTGTGTAACTCAAAACCGGACCCACCAAAACCCTGACTAAACACCGTTGTTCTCCGGTTTTCACATAATCTGAACTGATTTATGCTTTGCGGGTGTATGTGAAGCTTAATCACTGTCGCAGCCATGGTGGTATCGTACACAGTAAAAGGCTTAAACGGGGAGTTCATGTCATGGAAAGCGTTCCCATCTTCTGGGCTAACTGCCTGTTCATATGTTTGTTACTCTGGATATTTCTTTGTTGGCTTATTTATTGTGTTAGAGAAAATCAATAAATCGGTGCTGAACAAAAAAAAATCTGCGAGAAAGAGGGACAGAAGATTCGCTAACTAGGCAGGCGGGGGAGTACTGTGTTGGCCACACGTTAAAGCAACCTCATCTTTTGTGTTATTGTGACACGTGGCTTTATGGGTCTGTGCTATCCTGTCACTTTCACACAGTTTTCCAGCTTACGTGCTGAATCGGTGTTGCACTTGGACAGGATAATCCATGAAGCAATGGGTTCTATAATTTCTGCTTAACGTCTAATTTTTTTGGTTGTAGCTTAGAAGTTGAGTCTACAAGCTCCACGGAATTGGAGTTTGTTAAGGGTTGAGACCACCGGAGGAGAAGAGAAGACTGCAACAGTCCAAAAAATTCTATATTAGTTGGCCCCCCCTGCTTTGACATTTTTTTGTTTTTTCGGAATTTAGATAAAAATCAGAATACGCAATTGCATAGTAATCAAGTTTTCCAACAAGGCTTTATACAGATATAAAGATTGTTTGTATTCGGATACATCGATTTAGTTTATAATTCCAAGTTTTAAAGTTTGTACACGTTTTTCAAGAACTTATATACTACAATTAATAGTTATGGACATTTATTTTTTAATATAATTTTTTAATTTTTACTACAGTGAAAAATATTATTTGGATCTAAAATTATATAGGCCTGTAATTTTTACATCACATTAGGCATCACTGGCACCCCTGTCGTTAATTATCATTGGTAAAACTAAAAAAATATAGGAAAATAACCACATTTCCATCAGTTTGGATCTATCATGTATCATGATTGTCTTACGCAACCAATGATTCTGGGTAAAAATTATCATGCACGGTATCGTTACTCCAATCGAAAGCTTGTCTCTTGTGGTGTCCACTTCCCACGCGGCGAGAGTGCATTGTAGTTATGTAGCTAAAACCCGCAATCTTTGAGATTCCGAGCGCTTTCCAGTTTCCACATTTACGCTCGTATAGATTTTATTCATTGTTGTCGTATAGTCAAAATATCAATCTCTGATATTGGTTTGTATATTTACATTCTTACTTGTGCTTAGATATTTCGTAGAGGCCCAAGCATTAACTCTTTTCATTTTGAATATTGGACAGTTGAATTCCTTTCTATGATATCATCCATGGGTACAGTTTTAAGTGTGCAACAATACGTCCATGCATATTGCAACTATTTATCAAGGGCTCCTTTATAGACTTTGTGGAAAACAAAAAGGCTTTAAAAGGAAGTTCCTTAAATGTCTAAAATATGGAATTAACTCTATGCATACCGCATTTCATGACAAATGAAGAGTTTTGTCAAAAAATTAATTATTATTTTCTTTTTTTATGGTAGATAAAAGAATATTATAATTTACTCTCGTCATATGACAAAAAATTACCTCTAAAAGTATAGATATCATCAATGGCTTAAGGAAAAATTACCTCTGTCTGGCCGCTTGAAGATCGGCACCACATAAACTTGTCCGCAATGATTGCTTTGGTCAAAAAATCTATCAGGTTATCCACTATATGAATTCTCTGCATAATCACCATTCCTTCTTTCAGTTTCTCGTGAATGAAGTGATACTAAACTCAATTGTGTGTTATCTTTGAGTTGAATGAAATGCTAGATTCTTTGCAAGATGTAAAGCACTCTGACTATCACAATACAGAGTAATATTCTCTTGTTTATTCCCAAGTTCTTCCAACAACATCTTCAACCACACTGCTTATTTACTGCTTGTATAGCTGCTATATATTCTGCTTTTGTTGTTGACGTAGTTACAACTGACTGTAGTTTTGAAACCCAGCTCACAGCGCCTCTGATTAGTGCAAACACATATCCTACAGTGGATTTACTTTTATCAAAATTACCTGCATAAGCAACATTAACACATCCTCTGACAGTAAAATCTAATCCTCCATAACATAATGCAACATCTGAGGTTCCCTTGATATATCTGAGAATCTTCTTAACAGTATTCCATTGCTCTCGATCAGGATTTGTCATGTATCGACTAACTACTCTCATTGCATGTGCAATGTCTGGTCTTGTACAAATCATAACGAACATTAAGCATCCCACTGCTAATGCATACGGTACTCAAGACATCTCCATCCTCTCTTCTTTATTGCTAGGACTCATACTTGAGGATAACTTAAAATTAACATGAAGAGAGTTATAAATTGACTTACAATCTTGCATGTTAAATTGCTGCAAGGTCTTCAACTAATTCTTTTGAGATAACCAATTTTTTTTATTATTATTTCTGTCTCGGTGAATTTACATCCCTAGAATCTTGTTTGTTGATCTTAAGTCTTTCATTTCAAAAGCCAAATGTTCCTTCAATTCTTTGATACGATCATTATTGGGGCTTGCTACCAACATGTCGTCTACATACAACAACAAGACTATAAAATCATCTTTCTCAAACCTATTGATATATGCACAAGGGTCCGCATTCAATCTACTGTATCCAAGGCTCATGATGAAGGAATCAAATCTCTTATACCAACATCTCGGTGTCTGCTTTAAACCATACAGAGATTTTTTCAACCTACAAACCAAGTTCTCTTTCCCTTTTTCTTCAAAACCTTCTAGCTGAAGCATATAAATTTCTTCTTCAAGATCTCCATGAAGAAATGCAGTTTTCACATCTAATTACTCAAAATGCAAGTCAAATGTAGCACATATCGCCAGGACTACTCAAACTGTGGTGAGTCGAACCACAGGAGAAAATATTTTATTGAAGTCAATTCCTTCTTTCTAAGCATATCCTTTTACCACCAATCTAGTACAATATCGCTCTACTTCATCGTCACCATTGTTAGTAGTGGGCCCTAGGCCAATGAACATATGTGATTCATGTATTAACATTATGATTTGTTAATAATATATTATGAGGTATTCCTTTCATATATGCATGTAT
>JAOTAX010000008.1:32426026-32439412 GCA_025629825.1 Erythroxylum guanchezii | reverse complement strand
CCATAAGGATTATTAGTAGAAATGTTCTGGTGGCGCACCTTTATCGTGGGATACTCGTCGGAGCGACCTTCGGGTTTTCCGTTGTGTACCCTACGATGAGGGGGCGCTACAAGGTTGGTTCTTGAATAAAAATAGGGAATGTCATGGGCTAAAGGAAATAGATGGTATAAGTGGAGTTTCTGGACTGAGGTCCGTGGGGATGAGTTATCGGCAAGTGATATTGGGGTTTTTGAAGTGAATGTGGGAGGGTTGGCAGTGGATGCTGGAGAAAAGACGGTGGTCGTGGGTGGAAGGTAGATGGGAGGTTGGTCGGCAACAAAGAAGGGGGACAGAAAAACTTTGGAAAAAACAATTGGGGGGAAAATTGGGGGGCGGTAACGAAAGTAGGTTTCGTTTTTGATTTTTTTAATTTTAAAAGAATTAACTTAATTTAAAAGGACAAGAAAATTACCATGACAGAAATTAAAAATAAAAGACTTTATAAATTTAAAATCCTACCTAAATAATGAAAATAATTACTATTAAAGAAATAACAAAGACAAACCTGCTCAATTTACGGGTTGCCCCGAATATGCTACTTTAAAGTCATTAGCTGGACCTATGTCATTACTTATCGACTTAAAGATAGGTTGGCGGGGCCAACTCTATTTCTTCAACCTGTTCAATTGACGAATTGTCATAATATGGCTTTAGACGGTGTCCATTGACTTTAAATACTTTAGAAGTATCGACGTTCTGAATTTCTACCGCACCGTGAGGAAAAACGTTAGTAACAATAAACGGCCCAAGCCAACGAGATCGTAATTTTCCTAGAAATAACTTAAGCTTTGAATGATAAAGAAGAACTTTTTGTCCAATGGGAAACTGTTTCCTAGAAACCATTCTATCATGAAAAGCCTTAGTTTTTTCCTTGTAAATTTTTGAATTTTCATACGCTTCATTACGAATCTCTTCTAATTCTTGCAATTGCAATTTCCTACTAGTACGTACCTCCAATTGATCCATGTTCAGTTGCTTTATGACCCAATAAGCTCGATGTTTGATATCCACAGGTAAATGACAAGGCTTACTAAAAACTAACCTGTAAGGTGACATACCTATAGGAGTTTTGTACGCAGTCCGGTAGGCCCATAAAGCATCGTCCAGTCGAAGACTCCAATCCTTCCGGTTTGGGTTTACCACTTTTTCTAGTATGGACTTGATTTTCCTGTTAGATACCTCAGCTTGCCCACTCGTCTGCAGATGGTAAGCGGTAGAGACTCTGTGTGTAATGCCACATCTTTTCATCAATGCTTCAAAAATCTTGTTGCTAAAATGCATCCCTCGATCACTAATGATGGCGCGAGGCATTTCAAACCTGGCAAAAATATTTGATTTAACAAAATCAATTACTGTTTTAGCATCATCAAATATAGTAGCCTTAGCTTCAACCCACTTGGAAACGTAGTCTACTGCCAACAAGATATAATTCTTACCAAAAGAAGAAGGGAAAGGTCTCATAAAGTCTATTCCCCAATCATCAAAAATCTCACATACCAGAATGTTCGTCAATGGCATTTGATTCTTGGATCCCAAGTTACCTATTCTTTGACAACGATCGCAAGACTTGCAAAACATGTAAGAGTCATAAAATAACTTAGGCCAAAATAGTCCACATTTTAAAATTTTGCGAGCAGTTCTTTTGGGACCGAAATGTCCCCCCCACACAGATGCATAACAAAATTGCAAAATAGAGGAGATTTCATCATCTGTGACGCATCTCCTAACAATCTGATCAGCACAAAATTTTCAAAGATGAGGTTCATCCCACACATAATATTTAGCCTCGCGCTTGATTTTATCTTTCTCAGCTCTAGATAAATCGCTAGGTAAAGACTTAGTTACTAAAAAGTTCACTATGTTCGCATACCAAGGGGTTACCTGTTGAATTGCGAAAAGGCTCTCATCCGGAAATTTGTCGTGAAGGACATCAGGCGTAGTATTTGATGTGATTCGGCTTAAGTGGTATGCCACCAGATTCTCGGCTCCTCTCTTGTCGCGAATTTCCACGTTGAATTCTTAGAGCAGTAATATCCATCGGATCAATCTTGACTTGGCTTCTTTCTTGTTTACCAAATACCTTAACTCTGCATGGTCGGAGTAGATGATCACCTTAGTCCCCAGCAAATATGACCGAAAATTTTCCAACCCAAAGACAACCGCTAAAAACTCCTTCTCCGTTGTGGAATAATTTTTCTGGGCATCATTAAGTGTCATAGAAGCATAATAAATAACATGAGGTACCTTATCCACTTTTTGTCCCAGCACAACGCCTACGACATAATCTAACGCGTCGCACATCAATTCGAAAGGTATATCCTAACGTGGTGGCTGAATAATCGGTGCTATAGTGAGTTGCTCCTTCAGCTCATCGAACGCTCTTCGGCATTGTTCATCAAAATCGAATTTCACATCTTTTTGAAGCAATTGACACATAGGTTGTGCAATTTTTGAGAAATCTTTGATAAATCGCCAATAAAATCCTGCATGACCAAGAAAAGAATGAACTTCCCGCACATTCACGGGGTAAGACAAAGATCGAATAACATCTATCTTGGCTTTATCGACTTCAATTCCTTTTGACGAAACGGTATGGCCCAAAGTAATGCCTTGATTAACCATAAAGTGACACTTTTCGTAGTTTAAAACTAGATTAGTTTTAATGCAACGTTTAAAAGCACTTTTTCAAGGTTAATAATGCATGTTTCAAAAGATTCCCCATATACCGTGAAATCATCCATAAAAATTTCCATGCAATTTTCCACTAGATTTGAGAAAATACTTACCATGCACTGTTGGAATGTCGCTGGTGCGTTGCACAATCCGAATGGCATTCGTCGGTAAGCAAAGGTGCCGAATGGGCATGTGAAGGTCATCTTTTCCTGATCCCTTGGTGCCACCAAAATCTGATGATATCCTGAATAACCATCTAAACAACAATAGTGAGATTTTCCAGCAAATCTTTCAAGCATCTGATCAATAAAAGGAAGCGAAAAGTGATCTTTTCTAGTAACTGAATTAAGCTTTCTATAGTCTATGCATACCCTCCAACCATTTTGGACATGAGTCGGAATTAACTCACCATTGCTGTTTTCAATTATCATAACACTAGTTTTCTTTGGTACGACCTATATCGAACTTATCCACTTACTATCTGAAATCAGATAAATTATGCCTACGTCAAGAAGTTTTAAAATTTCTTTCTTTACCACTTCCATCTGGGTGGGTTTAGACGACGCTGTGGTTGCCTTACCTCTTTCGTCTTGTCTTCCATCAAAATTCGGTGCATGCATATAGTGGGGCTAATTCCTTTCAAATCAGCTACCGTCCATCCAAAATCTTCTTTATTTGCCTTCAAAACATTGACAAGATGGCTTTCCTGCACATCCGAAAGTTGATTAGAAATAATCAAAGGCAATGTATCTTTCTCACCTAAAAAGATGTATTTAAGATGACTAGGCAAGCTTTTTAATTCTAATGTTGGTAGGCTGGTCAACGAAGGTAGCAACTTGTCTCTCCCTCTTGATGCTTCTACGGACGTAAGCTGTTGGAGGGATGGTGGTTCGGTCTCCTTTAATTGATGAAATAATGTTTCCTCTTTGTTATCAAGCACCACCGAATCCTTATTCCCATTCCACGGTGATGTTTCTTCTATGGGTTCTTTAGATAATGTTAATTGCTCCTTTAATTCTCCGGATGACGCAAACTCCTCATTCTTTTTCCAGGGTAACACATTCTCTATTAGTCCACTAGATGACGCAGATTCTCCATGCCTATATTCAATTGACGCAATCTCCTTTAATTTAACTTCATCTATGGTTTCCAAACTCCAATTTTCCTGCATCCATGTATCAATGAAATCTACAGAGACAACAAATTGCTCGTCATTTGGAATTTTCATGGTATTATAAATATTGAATTAATTAAATCACCATCAAATTCCATAGTTAACGACCCATCATGAACATCTATTTTGGTTCTAGTCGTTTTCAAAAATGGCCTTCTGAATAAAATCGGAGTGGAAGAGGATGTGTCATCCATGCCCATCTGTAAAATATAAAAATCAACCGGGAAAAGCATGTTTCCTACTTGAACCAATATGTCTTCTAATTCTCCCTTCGGGTAAGCATTTGATTGATCCGCCAATTGAATTGCTACGTTAGTTTCTTTAAGAGGTCTAACATTCAAAGATTTATACACATCATAGGGCATGACATTGATGGACGTACCTAAATCTAACATAGCTCTTTCAATTTGCAAATTACCAATTTGGCAAGGGATAGTAAACATACCTGGATCTTGGCATTTTGGTGGGAGCTTTTTCTTTTGTAAGATGGCTGAAATGTTTTCTCCTAATTGAACTTTCTCGTCGAATTTCAATTTCCTCTTTGACGTACAAAGCTCCTTAAGGAATTTAGCATATCATGGAATTTGTTTAATTGCATCAAGAAGAGGAATATTTACCTGGACCTTTCGAAAAGTCTCCAAAATCTCCTTTTCTTGCTCTTCCTTCTTCGCTTTTGCTAATCGACTCGGAAAAGGAGGTGGGGGTACCTTGTTTTGCATGACTTTCTGCATCTCTTCAGGTAAGTGCGTGATTTCTTCCTCTATTTCTCGTTTGGAATTTTTCAGAATTGATTTCGGTAGTTCTTTACCACTCCGCAATGTGATAGCCTTTGCGCTTTGTCTAGAATTTATCTTCGATTGTGTTGGAAAATTACCAGAATTTCGTGCTTCCAGTCGGTTGACAGCAGCTGCAATTTGACTTAACTGATTCTCAAAATTCCTATGTTGATTTTCCAAATTCCAAATACTCGCTTCCGTATTCCGCTGAAACGTTAAAGTGTTAGTGGTCAAAGTATGCAGTATATCTTCCAAAGAAGACTTACCTTCGGCAGTTGACGTCATATTTTGATTTTGACGCGGCACATATGGTTGTCTATATGGTTGAAAATTGGTGGTTGCTTGTTGCCCTTGAGGATTTCCATATCGTAAGTTCGGATGATTGCGTCATCTCGGATTATAAGTATTGGAGAATGGATCGTACTTCCTTTGATTTGGCCCATTAACTCCACCCATGGCATTCACCTATTCCACGTTGTCTTCCTGTAAAATCGGACATGAATCAGTAGAATGTCCTAACATGGAGCATATACCACATACCTTAGCTTCTTCTTTTCTCGTGACCGCTAACTGTCGCACCAAAGAAGTGAGGTCATCCAATCTCTTTTCTAACAAGGTCGCATTAACTTCATTCAAGCCCTTTTGTCCATGCCCTGTACAGATTCCGAATTGTTGCGTGTTGGAAGCCATTTTTGCGATCAATTCTCTAGCGGCCGTTGGCGTTTTATCGACTAAGACACCACCGCTTGCAGCGTCAATCATGCTCCTGTCAGAAAGCAAAAGTCCCTCGTAAAAATATTAAATTAATAATTGTTTAGTTATCTGGTGGTGTGGACAGCTAGCGCATAATTTTTTAAATCTTTCCCAATATTCGTAGAGTGTTTCTCCCGTATGTTGAAGAATTCCGCAAATCTCTTTCCGAATATTGGCTGCTCTTGGTGCTGGAAAATACTTTTCGAAGAAAAGTCTCTTCATCTCAACCCACGTCTGCACGTTCTCCCCAGCTGAAAAGTATAGCCAATCTTACGCATCATCTTTAAGAGAAAACGGAAAAGCTCTCAGCTTAATTTGCTCCTCCGTCAAATTAGTCGCCTTCATACCCATGCAAACTACATCGAATTCCTTCAAGTGCTTCTATGGATCTTCTCCCGGTAAACCCCTGAAAATAGGTAATAAGTGAATCAGTATAGATTTTAATTCAAAAGTATTATTATCACCTAAATTCGGAAAATTGATGCAGTGAGATTGTTGCGCGTCAGTTGACGCGACTAGTTCGCGAAGAGTGAGGTTGGCAGCTATCCTATCCATCTTTTGTATCTCTTTCCGCTGTTTGACCTGTTTCCGTAGTCTTTTCGCTATCTTTTCAATCTCAGGATTATACTGCACATTATCTGATTGGTTTGAACGCGTAAAGTACATAAACCATCAAAAGTCCCCGACAACGGTGCCAAAAATTTGGTGATGCTATCGCCTGCAACTAAATATAAAAGAATTCACTCCCGTTAAAACAAATTAATGTAATAGCGGTAAGCGGATATCGTTCCCACGAGGAATTTTATGATTATGGAATTACGGATTCAAATGACACAAATAATGAAAACAAGAAAGGGGGGGGGGGTTTGTTCACTCACGAATATAATAATAAAAATCACAAGGAAAAATCAAATTGAAATAATAATTGAATCTGAAAATTCGATAGGAAAAATACCTTGGTTTCGAGTCACCGATGTTAGCATGCTATTATGGATCCTTGACATAAAATTGCAATTGTTAACAAACATTCATTGGGGACAATTTCTCTTAAGTGTAATGACTAGGAACATGTATCCTAGCAATCTTATTAAACAATAACCTAGATACGATCATAGGTAAAATTGAATAATAGCATTAAGAATCAAGAACCAATGACAAGTGAAAGACATGTACGACATGCAATCAATCAAGTGAATATCTTCTTAGAATTTTCTGACTCTAATGTAGAGAGGTTAATCCTAATTACTACTTATGGTTACCGAAATTGAACGTCATATTCCGTTAACCTAGCGATTGAACCAGTTAATCTCTAATTACGCACCTAGAAACTAACGAATCCAATTGGAAAGACAGATATGAAGATATTCAATGTTCATTAACAATCATGAAAAATATCTGAATTATCTCACCATAATAACATGTAACATGGATCCCTCAACTAAGATAAGAAAATTAGCTACTCATAATTGAATTGAAAGCAAAGAAAATAACAAAGTAAATAGTCTCCATCCCTGGTCTTTGAAAATAAACGAAAACTCCTAATGAAATCTGTAGAAACGTAATAGCAAGAAGAACAGAAGGTGCGGCAGCCCAAAATCCAAAAACCTATGATCATTCCCTCTAACCCTAATACATACATATATATATATATATATGCGGCAACCACCTAAGCCTCCTATTTGATGTGAATCTCCTCATTATCTTCTCTTGATTTTGTCCAGATTAGGTGCACTTCTATTTTCGGTAGGAGACTTCTTGGAAAGATGGCAAGAGGATCTTTAAAGATTGTGTTTTAATTGGAATCAAAATCTGGAATTTTATCTTCAGACTCCAGATTCCATCCTTAGGCGTGCCCACGCTTAGTGTCTGAATTTCGGCCAAATTGGGGATTTCGCATTTATTTCCTTCTTTTGCATCTTTTTGATCGAATTTCGTCCCTAGGGTGTTGAAAACTATCTGTAAACAATTATAGAGCAATTCCATCAATTTCGGATAATAATTTCAACAAATCAACGAAAATTAAGTCCAAAATATATGCAATTTATATGACTTAACAATCCTGCCAACTTTCTTGAAATTTCAAGAATTTATGAAGTTTTACCACCAAGTTTTATGCGCCAGATTCCTTGGATGAGGGAATTTGTGTTCCTTTTCTTTTTTAAATGAACTAGCAGAGTAATTCTGCGCAAATGCGCAGTAAAAATGCCTAGTGCATTTAATTGAAATTGAAATGGGAAACAAAATTTTTTTTAATTACATGTCTAGTGCTAACATTTGTAGTATAAAGATAGCTTAATCTATAAGCTTTTTAATTTGTCTCTCATAAAATTTTCTACTCTGGAAGACTACTTGTTTTAGATTGTTGGCCATCTCTATCATTCGAGCAGTTTCATACATCTTAATATAGCGAAAAGTATATGAACTATTATGTGCTTTTTTATTTCGCGCATGATATCTAATAAGTAATTCATCTAGCTCATTTTGACGATTATATGTCTCTTTTATGGCATTCTTCAAATATCTTTTGCGCTCGAAATAGCTGGAATCCATATTTTCCATTAAAATAAACAAATCAGTGTATAAATGTCAAAATTATTTCGTAACTTAATTGACCACTTAAGATTTTTTGTTCTAATACATATACACGGTAAACACTAGAATTGATTCATCATCAGTTCTATATTGTTTAATTTAGTTTAAGATATACCGAAATATGTCATGTGAGTCAAGAACAATTGAGAAAAAAATAATTATGATCATACCTCAGTAGTGGAAGAATGCACCAGAGAATAAGCACGAAACCTTTAAAAAAAGGAGTGTAAATATAGTCAGAATAATAAGACGAGGAAAATTTTTTAAGGGGATAGTGAATAAAATTAGGAAAAATGTAATAAGCAGGAGATAAAGAAACGATTTTATTAAAATAATAAATATAAAAATTGGGAAAAAAAGTAATGGACAAAAGAATGACTCACTAATATGAACGGTTGTTGTTTGTTTATTGAAATAGAAGACGCAACTTTCATTGTTTTTATCTTTCTGGAATGGACGACCTGATGTATTTAGGTTAAACAAGAAGAAGGCAAAAGACGAGGGTAGTTGAGAGAAGTTGAGTTTTGAGGGAGAAAATATTTGATTGAAGTTAGAGGAGAAAAGTTTAAAAGTTAAAATATAGAGGTGTTAGCGGACCGTCTGGCAGAGAAGAAATTTCGATGTGACTTATTAGCAATTTCTGAATAATCGAGGCTAAAATGGATTATTGCGCTGCATTAAATGAGGCGCAACATTCCAAGAGGATAAAGTGAAACAGAAGTGATTTTGCTAGAGATACGTTAAATAAAAGCTTACATGTGTAGAGAAGAGGAAGACACCTGAATGTTGGGTTTTCAAGAATAAACTGCGTTGTATTAAATGATGACTGCTACATTAAATAGGTTAAACAGAAGTGGATCTGTAAGGTATATAATCTCTAAAGTAAAAATATGGCAAGGGTAGTTTGGTGGTCTGCGGATTAAACAATGAAAAGAGAAAAGCGTCAAAGGAAACAGTTTGAATATTGGCTTAAATATATGAATTAAGTTGAACAATAACAATGATAATAATAATAATAATAATAATAATAATAATAATAATAATAATAATAATAATAATAATAATAATAATAATAATTAGAAATTGATTTTGATGTTGTGCAACTGGCAAATAATAAAGAAATCGCTATGCATAGCCGAAAAGAAAAGACGGCGAAATAAATGATTCCATATTTAAGGCAAAATGGTTGAGACGGCGAGAAGAAATATCGAACGATCGAAAATCGCACCTCTCTCGAATTCGTTTACTCCAAGAAGGATTACGCAATTCATAAATGAAATTTAATACGAGTTGGAAATGACATCAAGGGGATGGCGGTTCATTTTCGAGTGGTTTCCTCAGATAAGGATTACTCAATTCATTTTAAATTCATGTCAACTGGTTTAAATAAAAAAGAAGAAGGCGAAGTGCAAAGAAAAAAATAAGACGAAGCGGAGAAGCAAGAATAAGATGAAGTAGAAATTCAAAAATAAGACGAAGAGTGAAGACAAAAGTAAGAGGAAGCGGAGAAGCAAAAATAAGACGAAGCGTGAAGAGAAAAATAAGACGAAGCGCGGAGACAAAAGTGAGAAGAAGCGATAGTAAGAAGGTGGTTTCTTTGCATCAAGCTACTTGGGAAAGAGCTGGTGTTCATGAAGCTATAATGAATTCCACTTACACCATTGTTAAAGACTACGATTTGATCTTTGGGATTGCAGAGAGATGGCATCGTGATACTAAATCTTTCATCTTTCCTTGCGGTGAAGCTACACTTACTATGAAGAATGCTGGTTGAGTTCAGATTTCAGAGGTAAATAGAGGCATGATGAGGTGCTGATGGGAGCGAACGAACCAAACAGGGAACTTGATTGAGATGACTGATATACAACAACTGAATGCTGACTGGTTGGAGGAGTTTATGAGCATGTTCGGTAGATTCGATTTGGTAGATGGTGGGAGCCCATGCAACAATCTTACAGGTAGCAATCGAGTTCGGCGTGATGGACTTGACTGTAAAGAATGTTCCGTCTTCTTTGATGACTATTTTATGCTTTCTAGTTCTGTTTTGTGGTTGCTGATTGTGTATTCTTTATTTTCTGTATCCCTGAAGTGTGATTACGTAAAAATCAATGTCAGGTTGACACAGTTGTATGCCATCTCTCTGTTCTAAAAGACATTTTCCCTGAAGGCTTAAATCTACTCTCTCTATTCTCTGGAATCGGTGGTTCAGAAGTTGCATTGGTCGACATGACTAATATACAGCAAGTGAATGCTGAGTGGTTGGAGGAGTTCATGAGCATGTTTGGTGGATTCGATCTAGTAGTTGGTGGGAGCCGATGCAACAATCTTACAGGTAGTAATCGAGTTCAGCGTGATGGACTTCAATTGAATGACTTCGCATTGATTTGTAATTAGAATTTTAACCATAATTCTCTCCATGGCATAGAACTTGCAGTTACATTTCTATATCTGTTTTCAGCGTGATATTATTAGTCTGTCTCGACCGTGAGACCGTGTAATTTGTAAAATGCCAAACTTTTTCCCTATAATCTTTATATTAATAATTATCATGTTTCTTTAATAATAATAAATGCAATCAATAAATCATAACAAAATAAACGCTAATGAGGAATTTAACAAAACAAGTTCCTTTTTAATTTAAAGTCACCACGGTGCATTTAAGTCTGACAAATGTGTAATTTTTTTTAAAAGAGTGAAAACTGTACACAAAGTAGGGCAAGTTAATTATATAATATTAGAAAGTGATCAACCATTTTGGTAAGGGTGAAAAAAAGTGAGACGAAGCAGCGGAAGGCAAAATGAGACGAAGCAGGGAAAGCAAAAGTCAGATGGAAGCAGAAGTCAAACTAAGAGTAAGCGGAAGTCAAAGTAAGACGAAGCAACGGAAGGCAAAATGAGACGAAGCAGCGAAAGCAAAAGCGACACGGAAGCAGAAGTCAAACTAAGACGAAGGGAAAACTAAGACGAGTCTTACTTTCCACCGCGTCTTAGTTTCAATTTTAACCATAATTCTATCCATGTCACAGAACATGCAGTTACATTTCTATATTTGTTTTCACCGTCATATTATTAGTCTCTTGCGACCGCCAGACCGTGTAATTTGTAAAACGCCTAACTTTCTCCCTGTAATGTTTTGATTTATTATTATCACGTTTCTTTGATAATAATAAATGTAATCAATAAATCATAATAAAGTAAACACTAATGAGGAATTCGGCAAAACAAGTTTCTTTTTAATTTAAGGTCTCCACGGTGCATTTAAGTCTGACAAATTTGTAAATTTTTTTTTAAAGAGTGAAAACTGTACACAAAGTAGGGTAAGTTAATTATATAATATTAGAAAGTGATGAACTATTTTGGTAAGGGTGAAGAAAAGTAAGACCAAGTAGCGGAAGGCAAAATGAGACGAAGTAGCGGAAGGCAAAATGAGACAAAGCAGCGAAAGTGAAAGTGAGACGGAAGAAGAAGTCAAACTAAGAGTAAGCAGAAGTCAAAGTAAGACGAAGCAGCGGAAGGCAAAATGAGACGAAGTAGCGAAAGCAAAAGTGAGACGGAAGCAGAAGTCAGACTAAGATGAAGCGGAAGTCAAACTAAGACAAAACGCGGAGAGAAAAGTAAGACGAAGCGGAAAAAGCTGAGACGAAGTTAAGACGAAGGGAAAACTAAGACGAGTCTTACTTTCCACTTCGTCTTAGTTTCAATTTTAACCATAATTCTCTCTATGTCACAGAACATGCGGTTACATTTCTATATCTATTTTCACCGTCATATTATTAGTCTGTCGCGATCGCGAGACCGTCTAATTTGTAAAACGTCAAACTTTTTTCCTGTAATGTTTTTATTAATAATTATCATGTTTCTTTGATAATAATAAATGTAATCAATAAATCATAATAAAATAAACACTAATGAGGAATTCAACAAAACAAGTTCCTTTTTAATTTAAAGTCGCCACGGTGCATTTAAGTCTGACAAATCTGTAAATTTTTTTTTCAAAGAGTGAAAACTGTGCATAAAGTAGGGGAAGTTAATTATTTAATATTAGAAAATGATGAACCATTTTGGTAAGGGTGAAGAAAAGTAAGACGAAGCAGCGGAAGACAAAATGAGACGAAGCAGCGAAAGCGAAAGTGAGATGGAAGCAGAAGTCAAACTAAGAGAAAGCGGAAGTCAAAGTAAGACGAAGCAGCGGAAGGCAAAATGAGACGAAGCAGCGAAAGCGAAAGTGAGACAGAAGCAGAAGTCAAACTAAGACGAAGTGGAAGTCAAATTAAGACGAAGCGTGGAGAGAATAGTAAGATGAAGCGGAAACTAAGACAGAGGAGAAACTAGGGAGAAATGCCACTTCGTCTTAGTTTCCGCTTCGATTTGTCATATAATTGGGCATTTATAATAACTTTTATATTGTTTAATTTGGTTTAAAACATACGAAAATAGGTTATGTAAGCCAAAAATAATTGGAACTGAACAATTGAAAATGAAACTTCAAACCATACTTGAACAGGTAGATTAATTTCTAAAGCGTCTGAAGTCATTGAAAACACATCACAATACGCAAGCCTTGGATGGCAATTCTAGCTGGTTGGTCTGACATTAAGAGTTCATGAGAATTTCGATTTTTTCCTATTACGGCGAGTGTTTGGAGTTGATTGTGCTGTACATTCAATACTGCTGATTGGCTTATTAGTTTGTGACGGCGAATTGTTTTTAGCATCGCAGAATCTTTTTTCAAGGTATTGTCTAACTGATGAAGAAGATTCAGGAATATGGTTCGAAAATATAAGAAATTAGAATATATTAGGCAGGTGATATAAGGTGAGATTACTGGAAAGCAAATGGTAGATACGGAAATAATAAAAGACGACGTTAAAGATGGAATAAAAATGGAAGAGGAATAAAAAACACCTGAGATTGTTAGAGGTGTAATTTCATCATTGTTATACTGATCATCAGTTGAAGTTTTAAATTAAATATTGAAGAAGAATATGTAAATGTAATTACTTTGAGGGTAGAATTTAGAAACATAATCTTGGTGATTTTTTGGGGAGATGTAAAAGATATATTAGGATTAAATCTGAAGTAAGTTTGTTCATTGACGAGGTTTTTGATTTCTTTATTATTTCACCGTGCCCTGTAACATAATAATTAGATAGATGAAAGTATACAAAATTTAAATAATTCCTATATAATTTGAAACGTTGTGTGTAACATAATGGATTACCAATTTTTAAGATTTGTAACTTCTTGTATTGGTGGGTCAACGAGGATTGCTGAGTCAAACCATATTGATAATGTTGGATCTCGTTTCCGGAACCCAACCCTCTTGCTCTGACGGACCCCGCTTGATTCCGGAGCCCAACCGCTTGAGAAAATCATGGA
>JAOTAX010000008.1:32392405-32403812 GCA_025629825.1 Erythroxylum guanchezii | reverse complement strand
ACCGACTGATGTAGTACGCCACCCTCGCGGGGCACGGACTCGGATATCACCAACGATATCGGGTTCGGGTCACTTGGGAGTGAGGTGTTACAAGGGACGTCAGTAGAAAAGAAAAAATTATTACAAAACAAGGTTAAGAAGAAAGTCAAAGTTATTAGTGACCATAATAATAAAGGCAAAATCTTCTTTACGGAGTGTCCTCATTTTCCCTTGTATAGCATCCATCCAAGACCTCTGTATTAGTCCACGAATGAGCATCTTATAAGCCTCGAAGAACACAATTGGAGCCTCCCTACATATAATTTTATATCATGACTAGATTTCTTCATTATCTCTTGATCCTTAATAAAGGCCATAAGTAAGGACTAATTTTTATAATTATCCTAACAAAAAGTATTTGTAGCTAGACTAACTAGTTGTAGCCTATGTCTTGATGATGATGGCTTAAAGGTGAGTTCATAGTTGAACAAGTTAAACCCACAAAATTCCTTAAAATGCTTCTATTTTACTTGTGGATATGTTACTACAGTTGTTAACTAGTGTGATCCACTGGATGTTAACATTAGTGATTGCTTATACCACATTGAAGCTATTTATCGAACAACACATCCAAAGCTTCAAACAATAAAAGGTCCATCAAATTGGATTTTCATTTATAGGGTGTTATTATTGGGATTTATGTTTCATATGAAGATCATATTATTAGTTTTAGGCTAGTGATCTGCCTAACTTTAGCATAAAATGGTTCCATTTATCTAAACTTAAATGAGCCATTAATGGATTTTCTCAAAATAATTTCATAGGCTAACATGTTTATAATATTGTGTAGAAAGGAACTCTTATAGATGGAACAAATAAGGAATATAGAAGATGGAAAAAAAAGCAAGATGAAGAAAAAAATAGAGATGTTCAAATGAAGTGAAGGAAAAGAGGAAATAAACTTCAAAAATAGAGACAATGATGTTAATAATAAGGTAAAGGGGACAACTATGTAGTCAACTATACTGCACCAACTTTGGCCAAACACTTGCCACCTAAGTAAATTTAATTGTATTATAATAGAAAGGGGAACGATATAATTATAATATTAAAAAGTTTCTTCTTCTACTACTACTACTTATTGCTCATCATTCTTTTTCTTGCTTTTTTTATTCAAGTTTCTTGTTATTATATTGAAAAAGGAAAAATAAAAATTTTGTAAATTATTTGTGCTAATACTATTAATGCTTGATAACAATTTAAAAGAATTAAGAATTTCATGTTCTTGGAAGTTGAGAAAATTCTATTCTAAAATAATGACGAGATCTTTTTGACCATATTTAATTTTTTTACACTTTCATTTGTATTAATCTTAAATAGGGCCACCAATTTTTTTGGTTAGATGGTAAGCTTTTCAACTTAAAAGGACATAATACAAAGATGAAGTGGTGACTTATATTACCGTCAACAAAAAGATTGAGTTTGGTTACTTGATTTGCGATGAGTAGGTTTATATGAACCATAGACCTTCATTGATATACTGTAAATGCTACAAGAATACCATCATTGAGTAGGAAGAATACATTGGCTCAATAAAACTATACCAGACATTCTTGTATCCAATACCATGATTATGTACAGAAAATACCACCACATATAATAGATAAGTAACATATTCATCTTAAAATGAGAATATCATCACTTTGATATTAAGATATCGTGCCTTAATTAAAACCATACAAGAAATTCCAATACTACAGCTTCACATAAAGTACCAATACTGATAATAGATAAGTCAAGCATTAACCTTTAAATAGGAATAACATGCCTCAGTATGAAGAATACCATGCCTTAGTTAAAACTATACTAGGCCTTCACACATCTAATACTACACTTATATTCAAAATATACCACCACTCATTATAGATAAGTGATATGTTTTCCTTAAAATAAGAATACCATCACTTTTAATATTAAGTAACCATGCCTTAGTTAATACTCTACCAAGCTTAACGTATCCAATACCATGCTTATATTTTAGAAAAAGCTACCAACAACAGACACACTAACCTTTAAATAGGAATATTATCACTCAATACTAAGAATTCTATGGCTTAGTTAAAACTATATGAGATCTTCATCTGTTTAATACCACACTTCTGTTAAAAAAAATACAACTTCCTATAATATATAAGTCATATGTTCGTCTTTAGATAAGAATACCATCACTTTGATATTACAATACCGTGTCTTAGTTAAAACTATAACAAAGCTTTATACATCCAATACCATAACTATATATAAAAATTCCACCGTTGATAATATATAAGTCACACGTTCACCTTTAAATGAGAATACCATCAATAAATTTAATGAAAAACATGCTTTAGTTTAAACTATACTAGGACTTCATACATCTAATACTAAAGGTATCTTAAAAAGATACCAACACCCATCACTAATAAATGAAATGTTTACCTTAAAATGAGAATAGAATCACTCAATTAAAAGTATGCTATGATTCAGTGAAAAGTATACCATTACTTCATACATCTAATACAACTCTTATGTAGAAAAAAATACCACCACTGATAATTCATAAGTCACACCTTCACTTTTAAATGGGAATACCATCACTTAGTACGAAGAATACCATGCCTTAACAAAAACTATACCAAACCTTCATATATGTAATACGACATTTATATCGGAAAATATCACCAACCATTATAGATAAATTACAAGTTTACCTTAAAATGAGAATACCATCACTTTAATATTAAATACCATGTCTTGATACAAACTATACTAGATTGAATAAATTTTGTATGAAAATTTTATAAAAGAATTATAAGTTGCCTTAAGAATAAGTAAGAAGTGTCAAAGGTGAATTTTCAATTACTAAATGAAAATAGTGGAAAGCTTAAAAATCAACGACATATATTAGTACACACTTATGCATTGCACTGTTAATTACATGATTGTACATTAAACTATGTTCATGTTATGAAATTTAAAAGAATAAATATTAAGTACAAAGATTGACATATGACTTTATAGAAAACAAAGTTGTTTTGTATTTGTGTTGCACATAGCTATATACACATTCATATGGTTATAGTTGTTTATTTACCCTTTATTACCAAATTGTTTTGTATTTGTAATTGTATTGTAGTATGTAAAAGTAGAAGCCACTATCTTAAAAGACACAAATTAGTACACTCCCATTTTAACAAAACATGTTCTTTACTATATTAAAAAATTATAAGGGTCAAAAGGAAGATCATTATAAATTAAGCTTCCTTGAGAAGCTTTGGAAGTAATTCTTGATGCCTAATAATAAGTCTAGGGTATAAAATTTCCATTAATAAGGGTAAGTATGTAATTTTGTGTGTGTAAAGCTTCCTCTAGGCAGTATGTGAATAATTTATGACATCTAATCATTTCATTTATTAGTTCCTCATTCCATTTATTAGTTCCACATCACAGAATCCAAAATTAATCAACTCTAATTCTCTTACATTTATTTATATACTTCACTTACTAGTCAGTGACAGTAAGATTTTTAAAGTTTGAATTTACTCTCCTTTGATAAATAAAAGAAGATATGGTAAGTAGTGAATGTCATCCCCATCTATTTGATTATGTTAGTGGGCACTTATATGTTTATATATTATTTCTATAGTACATATATTTGGCATGGATATGGTTATAGTATGGTCTTGTCAGTTTGTTGTTTCCATAGTATTTAGTTTCCACAGTATTGGTGTATCCTATCTAAATGAACTTCATTAAGAGGTATCATATTATTATAAAAGATGTGCTATATAATAATTTATATTTAGATTAAGTTGAGATTAATGTTTTGATTCTTAGAATCCACAAGAGAAGAATAAAACCATAATTAGAGCACCCATTCCTCTACAATAAGGAAAGGAGGAGGTTGACCACGACAATTTTTATTCCTTTTGGTTACAAAATTCTTGAGTTTTGTGTAGCCTATCTAAATGAGTTTCATTAAGAGGTATCATATTATTATAATAGACGTGTTATATGATAATTTACATTTAACTTAAGTTGAGATTAATGTTTTGACTCTTAGAATCCATAAGAGAAGGATAAATCCACAATTAGAACACAAGATTCCCACAAAGCGACGAGATTTAGGGAAAAGATTATATTAAGTACCATAACATATGGAGTCACCCTACAAACTTATACTAGGTATTCAAGAATGTTATTCAAGATCAAATCAATAAGGGAATTCACTATTTGCGAAAGTTGATAAGACTATGTTAATATATGAAGATTTATTTCCCACTGTTGAAACTGTTAATGCAACTAGATTTGATGTACAAATTTTGCTAGATGTTAAGAGGAAATTAAAGATTATGCAGGATCATTTAGTGAAAACTTGAAATTTAGGCATTAGTGTTTTCATTCCTAAATATAGTTCGAATGTTAATGATAAGAATGAGAATTTGTGGATTCCTAGAATCCAACATAAAGTAAAGATTGCAGGACATAATCACAAGAAATAATTCATCTAAATCTTTAAGCAAATATCTGATGCTCAAATTCCTAGCTTTCAGTGTGGACATTCTCAATTTATATTACTACCTCAGGTACCACCATCTTATTAATGGCATTATGTAAGGCCCTTTAAGAATCCAATGTCATTATCTAGAACTCAAAAGAGAAGATTTCATAGGTAAAGAGCTTTTACCAAGTCTAAGGGAAGTAAACCATCATATTTTAAGAAGCTCACCTCAAGGAAGTTGTCTTCAATAAGATCCATTTCTTTTAAGGAAAGTACTTCAAAGGCAAAGATTATGAAAGAACATGTAAAAGTTACTGATGAAATTTAGATCATTAAAAAGGAAAGGCACAATCTTAGATTCTATAGGAAATCCTCCTAATAAAAAAGCCAAGATGAAAGTTGTAGTGAATTCTTCATAGTAGGAGAAATCCCTATCCAACTGCCATGTTCCATTTCTTTTATGAAACTTCTTGTTTCTTTTAGAAAAAAAAACTATAGGAAGAAATTGGAGCCCATATATGAGAAAGGAGAATGCAAAGTATCTATGATGGCTATGGATCCAAGAATTCTAAAAAAGGTTGTTTTAGAGAAATTGACCGATAAAATGGCTCAAGATACAAGGTCTTTATATATTAATGATAGGCCAACTTAGATAACATATGCAAGTTATCAAGTTTCATTGGGGAGAAATTGGATCGATTCTAATTATAATATTCCTATTACTCTTCAATAGCATTTGCTTTTTTGAAAAGCAATAAGGTGGGAATTGTTTAGGTTGATTCTCAACCTTTTCATTCTAAAGTGGATATGGTAGAGGAAAAAATACATGATTATTAAGTGACACTAGTTAAAATTAAAAAATTATCTTATGGAGAATGTCTAAAAAATAAGGGTGCAAAAAAGTTAAGGTCGGAAACAAAAATGTTGGTGAAGAAAATTGTTATTATGTTTGTTAATAGACCGATGAAAGTTTTAATTGTAGAGGAAGATGACTTTGGAAGTCAAATCAAGAACCACTCAAAGAAAATTTTTTGAATAGTTCAAGAGAATCTCAGATTGTGATTGTTAGTAAAAATCTTGATCTAAAAATAAGAATGGAATTATTTGAACTTCTAAAGGAATTTCAAGATTAGTTTGCCCAGAATTATATTGTAATGTCAAGATTAAATAGAAAGTTGGTAAAACCTAGGCTTCTTATAAAGACTGAATTTTGTCCATACTATCAGCCTCCTAGACATTGGTTTAAAGAAGTTGAGTTAAAAATCAAAGAAGAGATTGAGAAGTTATGTAAGGCTGGTATTATTAGATTGGCCATATATACTAAATGGTTAGCAAATGTTTTGTTATTGGACCCCGAACTTTTCTTAGAAGATTAGAACTATTAAATGAGAAATTTTAGTGATTAGTCACGAGTAAAGAACAAATGGATAAAAGTTCTTGAACTAAGAATTTATAGACAAGAGTAAAGTAGGGAATGAGAAATGTGGATAGATTCAGATTTGTTATGGTGTTTTTGGTGGATAAGAGATTTTGAAACGGGAAGAATTAAGGTGAAAGTTAGAAGTGAAATGAAAGCAAAAATGAAGTTGAATATGTGTAGTAAGTTGATGAAGGTTATGTATATATGTGTATGTTCTGTTATTAGTGCTCCTAATTAATATGGATTATAATTTTCTTTATGGATGATGTTGATTTGAAATGGAATTAAGAATGAGGAGTAAATGAAGTAGAAAAGGTGATTTGGTATGAGTTGTGTTAAGGAAGATTTTTGAAACAAAATGGGTAGTTGATTTGGAAAATGTTCACTGAGCATACTTCAGTCTTTTAGCCACAACATTTTCTCTAGTTATCCAACCAAGATAATTCTTTATTTGACTTAAACTAGAAACATATGGCTACATTTCTTATGAAGACATCAAATTTAAATTCTATCTCTAAGAATCTCAAAATTTGTCATGACGTTGCAAACTGGGTGTAGTACTTTGGGAGATGAATGTAAAATTCGTGTTCTGAATTCAGGGAAAATTCTGGATTGATCTAGATAGATTTAGATAAAGTTATCTTCTAGAAAATTGTAGATCTTTCTTTTCTCTTTCTAACAATATATAGTATGAAATTTTTGGACATCTGAGCTGAAAGTTATGGTCCTCATGAGGGAAGATGTTCAAGATTAAAGTTGTATCTTCTATGTTTTGCTTCTTCTGCTTTCTGCTTCTTCTGTGATGACGTCACACGGTCTGGGATGACATCATATATTCTATGTTTTGCTTCTTCTGTTTTTTGCTTCTTCTGTGATGACGTCACATGGTCTGTGATGACGTCATATCTTCTATGTTTTGCTTCTTCTGCTTTTCGCTTCTTCTATGTTTTCCTTCTTCTGCTTTTTGCTTCTTCTGTGATGATGTCACATGGTCTGTGATGATGTCATATCTTCTATGTTTTGCTTCTTCTACCTTTTGCTTCTTTTGTGATGACGTCATATCTTCGATGTTTTGCTTCTTCTACTTTTTGTTTCTTCTATGTTTTACTTCTTCTGATTTTTGCTTCTTCTGCTTTTTCATCTATACCTATCTTCTATTCCATTTTTGACCTTTCAGAAGATAGAATCTATCTTCGAGGTCTCAGGAAAGTTGTAGATCTTAAAGTCCTATTTCGAACCATCCAAAGAACACCCCAATCCGATATCTATAGGGAAAGTTATGGTAATTTTCCCCATTCATCTGTCCTTTTCCATTGCTCTATTTTTTCATTTGGTTTCGTCTGTACCTATTTTCTGCTCCATTTTTGACCCTTTAAAAGATAGAATCAGTCTTCTAGGTCTTCATGAAAATTGTAGATCTTGAAGTTATCTTTCAATCCATTTAAGGAAAGTCTAACTCCAATATTGGTAGGGAAAGTTATGGAAATTTTCCTGATTCATCTACTTTTTCAATTCCTCTACTTTTTCATTTGGTTTTGTCTGATCCTATCGTCTATTCAATCTTTGACCCTTCAAACTATAGAAATTGTCTTTGAGGTCTTCATCAAAGTTGTAGATCTCAAAGTTCTCTTTGTAACCGTCCTAAGATGATCTTAATCATACATCTATAGAGAGATTTATGCTATTTGTCCTGAGATAGGTTCTGTATGCTTGAGGACAAAATCCATGTTTGATTCTTTCAGCCATAAACTTGTTATCCGACCTTTAATTGAAGTGATTCTTAGATCAATAGTTCCTTAACAATTTTCTATGTCTTTCCACAAAAATTGATAGCATATGGTATTGATTAGAAAAAGATTGTTTGGATCAAAGTAAGGGTATCGATTGGAAGAGTATGAATTGGAGATTTTACTAAAAATGCTTCAGTATTTTGATGATTTCTAGATTTGTAGAGCTCTAAATGAGTAGGTTCTCATTTCAGAATAAACCGGAGACATAGAGCTACACATTGTATGAAGAAATGGGAATTTAATTCAATCCCTAAGACTTTTAAATTCTGGATGGAAGTTGGGTATAGTGTACTGTTTCAGTCTAACAATAGTTTGGAATGTTTGAGCTCTAACTTTCAGATTACTAAACCAAATTTAATGATTTTGGTGTCATTAGAAACTTAAGACAACGGGGAACATTTTCTAGAAGAAAGTGTTATGTTAGAATGTTCAAGGGTATTTTTGGCAAGACACTTAAGTTTAAAAGAACATATGCCTATAAGGTAAGATAAAATGGACTTTTTGGACTCATTAAGGGCATAATAGGAAGAAGAAGTATTGTCTTGCATGTTAGAGAGAAGAAAGAAAATTGAGGAAAGAAAGAAAAAGAGAGAGTGTCATAAAGAAAGAAGAGAAACAAGCTAGGATTTCAATTGTGCTAGCCCTCAAGAGAGATTTTGAGGTTGTTCAAGAAGAGAAAAAGGTTGAGGAAGAGAACAACTTTTTTTAAAGCTAAAGATCCCTTCATTTGGTGAAGAATGAAGGTAAAATCATTTTAAATCTCTTGGATTTTTGGAAGGATTTTAGTTCAGGGAGTTTAGAAAATGTTTAGGTTTAAGTATTCTAGAACCAATTTTAGTGATTGTGCTTTGAGGGATTTTCAATTGAAAACCCTATTGAGTGGGATTTTTATCATTGTATAAAGGGATCAAAAAACGCAAGAGGAACAAGAGAAAAGCCGTTTTGAGCAAGTCCTTAAGCAAGGAAAACAAGGTGAGTTTCATGTTTATAATTGAGTAAATAAGCCATAAAAATGTTTTCTAAAGCAAGAGAATTAAATGATTTTAAATTGTTTTATAAACGTTGCATGATTACTATTTGAATGATTTGAGAAATCTTTTTATGTTTGGTATATGAACTTTTTGATGAATTTAAAAATAAAGATGGAAATGCATTAAAACATTTTATGTTATACCTTGAAAAATGTCATGGCATTTTGTATAAATGAAAAGAACATGAAAGTATGAGCATTTGATAAAATGATTTTTAGCATGATTATGTGCTTCTGTTTGGGCTAGAGTGGAACAATTCTGTTCATCACGTGCATGTCGATAAGAGCCTTCTCTTGGCTACCCGCTTGTGGCATAGGAGCTCCAAAAAATGGACTCATTTTGTTCACGGGATAAACTTTAGTTTCTCCATTCTGTTTCCATGGAACCGTCGAGCCATTTGTTGTGCATTGCATTTGTGAATTGTCAAGTTGATGCATACATGATTTGTATTATTGTGATTTGGTTGAGAACTATGCATTTCTTGAATTCAATAATAATTTTTTATGTCAAATGAATAATTTCATTGGTTTTGCTTGTTATCGATTATAAACTTGCCACCCATGATCTTTCAAGCTCAATCCCTTTCTGTGTGGAACCATTCTGTTCATCACGTGCATGTCGATAAGAGCCTTCTCTTGGCTACCCGCTTGTGGCATAGGAGCTCCAAAAAATGGACTCATTTTGTTCACGGGATAAACTTTAGTTTCTCCATTCTGTTTCCATGGAACCGTCGAGCCATTTGTTGTGCATTGCATTTGTGAATTGTCAAGTTGATGCATACATGATTTGTATTATTGTGATTTGGTTGAGAACTATGCATTTCTTGAATTCAATAATAATTTTTTATGTCAAATGAATAATTTCATTGGTTTTGCTTGTTATCGATTATAAACTTGCCACCCATGATCTTTCAAGCTCAATCCCTTTCTGTTCCATCTTCAAGTGATAGCTAAGAGATTAAATGAACAAGAGCCTAAGGGAATTGCTTCATTTGGTATTTTGTATTTTTTTAATAAGCCAATGGTGTGGCTTTTAATATGTAAATAAAGTTTTTCAAAATCTTTTGCTTTAGTAATGAAATGATAGATTGAAGAAGTTTCGATTGTGTATATTCATATTGACTTCCTTGTTAAAAGGGTTAAGTTGGAGGAATAAGTTTGTTTTGATGTTTGACTGTTGTAGGCACGCCACCCTTGTGGGATGATGCCTAATAAGGGTTCATGGAAATAAACCTACAAGGTAATACGCACGCTCAAGTTAAGTATGATGATACTCGCAAGAGTTGGGTTCCGGAAACAAACGGGATCCAATATTTGTGGTATCAGAGCAAGAGTTAGGTTCTGAAATCGGTGCCTAACACCATAAGCCTTTAAACCCTTATAGTGTTACTTCAAAAGAAAAAATATTACATGAAGGCTCAAATTCTCACTAGATCATTTAATTCAAATCAAAGCATCTCCATTTAACAAATTAGGTTTCTTATCATTTTAAAAATTAAAATTTATATTACAAATAATTAATCATATTATGCTTCTAATTTTAATAATCAATTTTAACATAGAATCATGTATCCACTTATGTCATTAACTTTAAGTAACTAATTACTCCCCATTCTTTTGAATTTTTATCATTAAGTGCTTGCTAAAATGTTAGCGAATGCCTGACCCTTTACTAATTTTTGAGAATAATAAACTAGGTTAAAATCTATAAGTGTCATGAGCCACTTTCCAATGTTCACCAAAATAACTAGTTTGTTCAGCTTATATTTCATCAAATCGATTTACAAAACCATATAAACTTGATTTAAAAGTAAATAATGTCTTGATTTTGAGGAGGAAAAATATAGCACCAAACATAATTTCATAATAGGGATGTACCTTCTTTCTATTAACGTCAAAATTCTATTTAAATAATAGATATTCTATCCATGACATGCCTTATTATTTTGGCTAGTAAGTACCTTTAAAGGTATATATATAACTTTAAAGGTATTCCCTTATAAGGTAACATCAAAATTGGAGGCCTAGCTAAATATTCTCTAATCTTATCGAATACTATCGGTAGTTTCTTCTATAATCTTCTTTACCTTATTTTTTTCTAATTCAATCCCTTTTTAATGGACCAAGAAAGCCAAAAAAAATTCATACTTTTACTATAAAAGCACACTTCAAAGTGTTTAACTTCAACTTTTATGGTCTCATCCTTTGAAAAGATTCCCTTAAATCTAAAAGCACACTTTAAAGTATTTAACTTCAACTTATACATTCTCGTCCTTTGAAAAGATTCCCTTAAATTATAGATATAGTCCATACTCTTCTTAAACTTAGCAACAATATCGTCTATATAAACTTATAAAATGCAGCTTAGTAGATATTGAAAGATAGCATTCATAGCCATCTAATAGTTGCCCCTAAAAAAATCTTGAAAGATAGCATTCATAGCCATCTAATAATTGCCCCTAAAATTTTTTACCCAAAAGACATCTGTTGGACCCCGAGTTTTTCTTGGAAGTTAGAATTTTTTTAAATGAAATAAAATGAGGAATTGGTTGTGATTTATTCATGTGTAAAGAAAATTCTTGAATTTGAAATGATATACAAGATTAAGGTAGTGAATGTAGTAAGTTGATGAAGAGCGAATAATTGAT
>JAOTAX010000008.1:32360588-32372631 GCA_025629825.1 Erythroxylum guanchezii | reverse complement strand
AAAAACTATTAATTTCATTAGTTGAAATAGCATTTATCACTTACTAACATAAAGATAAAAATGAAACCCACCTTATATCTTACTTAAATCTTGCTTAAAGAAGCTCCTCTTCCTGCTCTTCTCTTCTTTCTTACTCTTCTTGCAATTCTTCAATCAAAACATAATTTTCCCAAATCAACATAACTCCAATTGAAAACCTTCAAGACCCAATGTATGAAATTGATGGTAGAAACACTAAACCCATCCATTTCCTAAACTTTTTAAACTATAACCAATTTAAAAGCTAAAACTTAAACTTAAGACTTACCTTGGATCCTTAACCAATCAATGGGTTTCTTGCATCAAAATGTAGCTTAAGCCTTCCTCCTTCTTAGACTTTCTCCAAAAACCTCCTTGAACTCTTGGAAAATCAAAGACCTAGCAAGCCTTCCTCTTCTCCTTCTTTCTCCCTCCTTCACGCCACTCTCTCTTCTCCTCTCTCTAATTTTTGTTCTTCCTCTTCTAATTGCAAGACACAACTCTTCTAACTCCTCTCTTTTATACTCTTATTCAAGCCACTTAAGCCCAAAGGCCCAATAGCCCATTAGTCTCTTAATGCCAAGCCTTGTTCATTTCTAACTTAAACCCAACTTATTTTTCTTTCTTTTCATACTTCATTATGGCCCAAAGGCCCATTAAACCCTTAATGCATTCATCACCTAACACATTAATTTCATTTAATCCATACTAACCATGATACCTAACCTAATTAATGCTATCATACTTAATCAATGTCAACTAATTTAATTCATCAAGACCTCAAATCATTCTAATCATGCTTAATAAATACTTAAAAAAAATCCAGGGCTAACAGTTTTTGTTTTTGATTTTTACCAAATCTTATCTAAAACTTTATGAATGTGTATGAAAATTTTCAAACACCTATAAATAAATGAAATAGGACTTACCACATGTGAATTGGGAGACTAAACATTGGAAGATAAGATTGAGCATAATGCATTCCAAAGAAAATTTACATGTACATAAATGATTTGTATGCATATTCATTACTCATATGTGTATAGTATGATTATACAAGTGTGATTTTGATACCCTTCTAATGGCGTTAAGCCATGAATTGAATGTATGAATGCAATTATAGATTTTATGACTTGAAATGTATATCATACGATTCGTTAATATATGAATTGTGAAATTTGCAAATGGTTAAAGGAAATGTTATAGTCCCTGCCCTATTCTCTTAGTTGTTGATAAATAGACATGCCTATAGGGTTATAGTGCAACTGCTATAGTTTGACACTACTGGGGTCTGCAATTCGATACTTTCAGGTATCTACTGTTCGATACCTTCGGGTATCCACAGTTTGATACCTTTGGATATCCACAAGTTGACATCTTTGAATATCCATAGCACCCGTTATCCACACCTATAGAAAATTTATGGTTTTAACACAGAAAGGAAACTTAACAGTCATAAATAAGAAATAAAGCATGACAATATAAATAACTAGTATTGATGAGCATTCGTATTGGTTGTTGATCGAGTTGTTTGATGTGTGCAAGTTTTAATTAATTAACCTCGATAATCCACAAGCGCATGGTTCGTTCATGTAGTACCTAAGGTGTCGATCCTATAAGGAGGAATAATCTAATCCTAAAATCTAAGGCCAAATCAACTCATAAAAATTCAAATTGTAATGGAACTAAAATAAGAATTCAATTCAATCAAGCGAATCAATTCAAGAATCAATCATGAAAATAATAATTTAGTAGTTGCGACACCCACTCAAGAATCAACCTAAAGGAATTACCAATTGAGAGAAAGGAAATTTTACGTATCCTTAACATTAACCTAATTGATTATGAATTACCAGATTATTGGGTCTAGACGATCCTAGATTATAAACCCTAATCAGATTGTGGATGTTGCAATTTCTCTATTAACAACCTATCCAAAACCCTAATTAGATCTAAAGTTGTCTAATGAACTATCAAAAACCTATGCAAGTTCTCTTTTGGCATAATTTACTGATTTGATTTAATTCTTGTTCTATCACTTAGCCCAATTTAATTATTTTTCATTTGATTCAACCTTTAAGTTTATTATCGAATTATGTATGTCCACAATTAAATAAGAATAAATCCAAATAACACATAAATAATCAAATTTCATTAAATCAATGATAAAACCCCGAAGGTGAGTTTAAAACATCATCAACATCCAAAAATCCTATCATCAACTATTATTCCAATTCTATACAATAATAAAACTAAAAATAGTGGGAAAAACAAATTGAATGGACGACGAGAGGCAGCAACGTCGAGAAACTCCTGATTCGTGAAGTACGTCAAATCTCGATAATTCTCTCTAGGGTTTCTCTAAAAACAGCTTGTGTAAAAGCTTCCTCTTCCTCTTTTTCTTATTCTTAAAATACATTTTGTGTTTTGAGCAGTCCGAGGGTTTTTTCAAGGTGCAGAAGGTTTGAAAAATCCCTCAAAACTTGACGTTTTTGAGTGTCTATGCATCTACCCGATGTAGGCCATGATCGTGATCATGCAGGCCATGATCGTGGGCCACATCAGAGCCTTCTGTCACGATCGTGGCAAGCAGGCCACAATCATGGGCCATGTCCTAGGCTTTTGTCACGATCATGGCAACTCTAGTGCTTCTGTCACAATCATGGCCTATTATACGACGATCGTGGGCTGTTGTTTCGACCTAAAACTTCTCCGTTCTTTGATGTTGACCTTGAAAGACTAACAAATACATCGGGTACCTAAAAAACATAATAATTAAGCTCAAAGACTTGTACTAACCCATAAAACAATTGAAACATAAATAATTAACAAACTAACATAATTTTAACCTAAACACATACTAAATGATTGAATTAACAATTAAATACATATCAAACGAAGCCCTAAAACACGATGCAATTCACACTTATCAACATCCCCACATTTAAACGTTTTCTTGTCCTCAAGTAAACAAAAAAACAAACACACAAAATCACACAACACACAATGCAATAATGAGACAATGACTTCAACTTCATGGAATAAATTTAATTTAAAATACAATCATTTAAGTCATTTCAAATCATTAACATGTAAAATCTGCATGTAGGGGCTTTAAACTAAATATACATATTAATCCAGACCCAAGTATTAAATTACTTACCCTTTTCAATTGCACACACACATTAATAATTCTTTGGTCATTCAAACTCTGTAACTATTCCTAAGTACATTTTCATGAAAAGTCAAGCTATTAAAAGTTCGGTAGTTTTTATTAAAAAACATATATATATATTTAATTACTTTTTGTGAACATGGACTTAGTCTTTTTAAGCAGAGGCAAACACTGGAGATGAATGTCGATTTGGTTACTCATCTAAGTTATGTTTTTTATTAAGTTGCTTAGTTGGAATGTCATTATAGCCTTTTGACGTGAAGGCACACATTTATGATTCATGTCAATCCGGTTACTTAGCTACATCACGTTCTCAACTGGCTACTAGCTTTATTCATAACCCGAAGGCCGGCAGAAGTAATTTATTTAAAATTAACAAACACAATTTTTTTTATATTGCCTACCTTGTTGCTTAAGCTATTCGTTTTCATGAAAAAATACTAGCAGAGCTACTTTAGTCGAAAGATCTCAAATTATGAATGAATGTGACAATTTAGAGGGTGACAAATTTACACTAAATCCTAATTAACTTGCATATTTAGTCAAAAAGCCCAATTCACTAATTTTGCGAGCTAATGACTTTAAACAACCTAATAGACTATATCAAAATTTAAATCAATTTTAATCCATTTAAGCCATTCACACATTCACACAATTCATAAAGTGCAACCTAACAGACTATCATACAATATGAAAAATTCACATTCAAAATCAAAACACATAACGCTCCCTACACTTGAACAACACATTGTCCTCAATGTGAGAAGGAGGATAATGAACACACATGGCACGAAGAAACATAAATTAAAGTAAAAACAAAAATAAAATAAAGACTGAATTTAAAAAGAAAAGCGTTAGAACACATATGATATCTTACAAACAATCATACTTCTGACCTCGATTCCATCTTTGTGGATTCATGCCTTAGAACATGGGTTGGCCCGCGCCTAGTCCTTAAGTGTTGCAATGAAGGCACTCGACTAGCCCATAACTCCCTAGGTGTTTTAGGCACCAATTTAGATGGAGCAAAGTTAAGCTAAGTTGTTGTTTGTATGGCATATCCTCATAACGATTCTAGAAGGCTAGCGTAGGACAACATTGATCTTACCATTTCCAATAGAGTCCTATTCCTCCCCTCAGTTACACCATTCTATTAAGGTGTTCGAGGAGCTAACAAGTTGGAAACAATTCCATTGTTAATTAGAAATTGTTAAAACTCTTCAGATATGTACTCACCACCTAGATCCGATTAAAGTTGTTTTAATGGCTTGTCTAGCTGCTTCTCAGCTTCAGATTTGAATTGTTTGAAACTTTTAAAGGACTCACTCTTTTTATACATCAACTGCAAATAGCCATGTCTAGAGTAATCATCGATAAATGTTATGAAGTATTCACAACCTCCTCTAGCTTGTACGTTTATGGGCCCACAGATATTAGTGTGTATAAAGTCCAACACAGATTCAAATCTGTTTCGTTTGGAAGGAAATGAGGCCTTGGTCATTTTTCCTTCAATACAAGATTCACAGATGGGTAATGGATCATTATCCAAGCCCGCAAGGATCCTATTTCATTAACCTGTCAAGTCTTTTCTGATTGACATAACCCATTCTTAAGTGCCACATATATTTTAAATTAATGCTAGAGTCATTGGATTGTCTTGGTTTTATTAATTTTGTGGTGTTTAGCGAGCTTATCATATATTGTATAAAGAATAATCCCTATTTAATTATCACATTGCAAATAAAATCCTTTTTGTCATATATTGAAACAACATTTTCAAATTATAAGGAATAACCATATTTTATTAAACAAAAAATAGAAATCATGCTCCTTACAATCATTGGGATGTAATATACATCCTCCAAATATAACCTATGACCACTAGGAAAGTCTAAAATAACTACTCCTACTGGTTATGCCGAAACGTAGTATCTATCTGCTGTCTAGACTTGAAATTGGCCTTTAGGTAGTCTTTTCCTTTTCTAGAACCCTTGTAAAGAATTGAAAACATGGTCAGTGGCTCCTGAATCTAATCTCCAAGAATCAGATGAATCTGCCACATTCCTAGTTCCTAACAAACTTAGGAAACCCATACCTTGTTTGTTTTTGAGGGACTCAATGTAGACTACACAGTTTCTTTTCTAGTGGCCCTTCTCACTATAGTGGAAACACTTTCCCTAGGTGTCCTCTTTGGCCTTCTTTTTCATGGGTTGGACCTTAATCCCTATTTGGGCCTTCTTTTTCATCGGACCCTTCTTCTTTTGCTTGACCCTACCTTTGGGCTTAGAAGAAGATGCTACATTAGCCTCGGCCTATTAGCCTTGATATTTAATATCTCCTCCGTGCTATGGAGGGTATGCATCAACTCACTCAAGTGTAATCCTTGGTGTTGAGCTCATAGTCCAACTTAAACAACTGAAAAGAAGAGTTTAAGCTATTAATGATCATGATCATCTGTGTTTCCGCATCCATGTCTGCCCCAAGCATATCAGCCTGAGTAACCATAGAGATTACCTTAAGTATGTAATCCTGCACTGGTTCACCAGACATTTGTCTGAGATTGTGAAAGGTTTGGCTAACTTTCACCCTTGCAGACCTGGTCCTCACACAAAACATCTCATGTAGTGATTGACCATTGCACCAACATTTTTCATGCATGTAAGTTGTTTTTACAACATTGCGCTAGCAGAAGCTAGAATATAGCACTTGGTAATCTTATCAACATTATGCCATCGCTCATGTTGTTGGACTTGCTCAGAAGTTGACTTGTCACCTGAAGGTGTAGGCTTATTGTCCGTTAATACCCTTGAAATTTATTCATATTGGAGAATGATGTCGAGGTTACGTCTCCAATTATCAAATTTCTGTCTGTTTTCCAATTTGTTATTAGTCAAGAGCATTGTGAGTGGATTCATATTTTAGTGATTATGTTTGAAAATATAAATCATTAAAGAATAAGCATACTAGTTAACAATATTGGAACTTTGTATAAAACCATTATTCATGTATGCATGATGATAGATTTAACAAAATTTAAAAAATTAAATCTTTATATGACGGTTATGTTTCTTATTTATAACAGACTAAGTAACGTTGGGCCATCTTATCCATTAAAAGAAAAACTAGGACCTTACCATTGAAAAAGCTACCAAACATCTTCATTCCTAACCTTTTAAGAAGTGCCATAATTTGGTCCATACTTTTATCAAGAGAGCTACGGTGCATAGGTTATTGATAAAATATGATTAGTGTGTAACCATTTGATTCATCCACTAAAGTTACTTGCAAACCATGCCTCGGTGGGTGGTCACATTTGCTATCAATGAGTTGACTTATCCTTTAGGAGACCCAAACCATACAAGATCTAGGATTGATGTTCTCCGGTGGGGAGTAACACTTCACCACATGCAAACGGGTCATCATTTGGAGACCGTGGACTCTTACGTGAGCATCCTCTCCCACTTAATCTTTTTGGTCTTTAAGTTTTAATAAATACCATCTTGTTTAGATGCAATTTATTAACCATCCTATATTGTTTCATTATATATCTCATACATAATGAATGCATTGCAAAGCCTAGGGTTGGTAATAATTCTAAATGGCATACATTCACATAATATCTCATATTATTAGCATTCTATCCATCCATTCATCCCATGAATTATAAAAACTACTTTTGATTGTCCATCCTCAAACATAAATAATTACAAGGCTCTTTGGTCCATAAAATAATTTCTTGGACTTAGATCTTTCGCTTCGAACTCTTCGCTCACATGATTTGGCCCATTCGGTAAAAATGTGTAATGACATTTCTTTTACAACACTTTCTGTTTACCATAAAACCAAATTTTGTCAATTGGAAAACAAAAAATCTAGCACTTGTAAAACTCACAAAACTGAATTTGCCAAGAGAAGCACAAAATTCAAGCACTTGGAAAACTCTTAAAACTAAAACTGCCATTACACCAAAACATAAACTGAAACCATTATCTATTCTTTTCTTCGATACATGACTGTTTTATCTCCAACATTATAGAAATTTGTGCTTTACAAAATAAAAGAAAACAGAAAAATGAAGACAAGGAGGAAACATGGTGATAAAAGGCCACCTTCCTTGCTACAAACTATACGAAGAAAACTTACAAGGTAAATCTATATCCTATGGACAACCAAAAGAGCAAAACATACACCATATATATTTCTATCACATAAAAATATACAGCATACATAAATATAATTTCCAACGAATGCAACATATAGGAACCGACTCATTCATAATAAAATGGCTCTAATACTAATTGTTAGATCAAAAAACAATAGCATACTAGATTTGGCTAAATGGATAAACGGTTGATTTCAAAAACTTTTTCCGAAATCAAAATGAAGCGGAAGCATGATAACCAAATCAAAATGATTTAATCCATACATGATACGGTATTAGGAAAATAAATCATATAAGAACAAGATCAAAATTTTACGGACTCCTTTGCTATAGCTTTGACTCCTTGCTATTGTATCCTCAACCAATTCAATCTACCACTTGCTCTCCTTAGACAACTTGGTTAATAAGATCCTTTGGTGGGAAAGGAGAAGAAATTGTTGGATTGGAAAAGAAAACACTTAAGATTTGGTTAAACGGTAGATTTCGAAACTTTTTTAGAAATAGTAACACAGCGAATGCAAGATAGCTAAATCAACATGCCACCAGACATGATACAGTATATGGAAAATAATTATCATAAGAACAAGTTGGAGATTATATTACTGACTCCTTTGTTACAACTTTAACTCCTCGTTGTGTTATCCTATCCTCGGCAATGTATCCTCTCTTAGGTGATGTTTCCTCTTCTTCTTGTTATTGTTTCCTCTTCTCGATATTGTATCCTCAACTAATCCGATCTACCACTTGTTCTTCTTGGATAACTTGTTTAACAAGATCCTTTGGTGGGAAAGGAAAAGAAAACTTTGGAGGAGATTTTTCTTAAAAGAAAGAAGCCAAAGATGAGACACTTCTCATGCAAATTTCGGCTCACCCATGCAAGAAAGGAGAAAGAATCCAAAAATGTAAGAACACCTCTCTTACACCTTGTCAATTTCGGTTATGCATGAAAAGAAAGAAGAGGAGAGCATCCAATGTATCACACATTTCTTTAATCAAACATAAAGAAGCCATTAAATGAGACTCTTCTGATTTGTTTTAAGATGGCTATATGAAAAGACCAATAACCTAAAATGACATGTCAATTTTAGTTTTAGTGATGAAAGAAGGAAGATCATGCATCAAATACACCTCTTTCATCTTTAATCAAATGAATACTAAAAAGGTTACATTATAAGCCATCATTAAAAGACAACCATTAAACCATCTAATGGTAAGATCATTACTCCATTTAATGATGATAATGCATGATAAATACCATCTTTATTTAGCAATTTAATGCTAAATGTGTAGCGGCACATTCAACCCTAATAAAAACGAAATTGTACCTTTCATTTCTTTAAGAATTTTGTTTTAATTTAATTAAGCTAATTAATCAAATTGAACCAAAGCTTAGCCCATTTTTAAATGTTCAATTGGGCTTCTAATTAACCATTAATTAGTGCAAGCCCATCATTCAATTATGGGCTTTAAAACCTCCATTTATATTTCTTACTTTGCTTGATAACCTTCCTTGAAACCAAGTGGTGAATGTTATTGAACTTGGATAATTCAAGCTCCAATAAGCCCATAATTAATTTAATCTCATTAGAATTAATTTTAACTTATTAACTAATTGCAAACCCTATTATGAACCTTATTATAGTCATCCACACAACAAAAGGTAAAAATTACCATTTTGCCCTTATGTTGGTTTTTCCTTCTAGATCTCCCGTTTTACCCTATATGGTGATTAACACACAAGATCTCATCTTGGTGTTAAGACTTGATGGGTAGCTAGTCCATCAAACTCCTGGTGCCAGTTTAATCACAAATCTTCCTAAAACATCTAGAAGTGATGATATCACTATAAATTCTTTATTTGAGTGAATGTTCCCTGATACATGTTTCAATTAATAATTCCAACATGTAGTAACGAGATTAATATTCTGTAAAAATCCATTTCGATCATATCAAGAATTATAATGAAACATATATGAGTACACCACTCATCGAGATTGTGGTCTATAATAAGCAAATGCTAAAACGTATGTTTTAAGACTAAAGCAACGACCTACTTTATTCTTGAAAACATACTTGACTCCAGATTCATTTAGTAGCACCATTATCGATAGTTGACTACCATCATGAAATGAAACTCATCATTCCCTTAAAGTAAACTCCTTTACTTACACGGAGATAAATCGCAACGCTAGAGTCTAAACCATAATCAAGTGACCAACTTGATTATTGAACTATGAATCCATTATTTTAGATTCTTATAATATACATGTTTCCCATACATCTCTATGTATATTTATATTACTCACAAAAGAATGTTGGTACCTTATGACTATATATATAATGCTCATAAAACCAAACTCCTTTGTTTTATTAATAATAAATATTTTCATTACAAAACTGTAACTGAAGAAGATTAAGTTTCATGTAAATACACTTGTTTTCTAGGGCACTATATTTACATAACTTCGACAATCTCCCACTTACCCTAAAGCAAGTTTGACCTATCCCTCATTCCCATCCTTGCTAGGTGACCCTCAAAACTCTTTTAAGATAGCATCTTCGTAAACGAATCAACAAGGTTTTTCTCTGTGGGAATCTTTACCACATTCACCTCTCGGCATTGAATTATCTCCCTTATGAGATGATACTTTCACTCAATGTGTTTGGCGGCTTAGTGGTTATGAGGTTCTTTAGAACTAGCAACTGCTCCACTATTATCACAATAAAGTGTAATGGATTTTTCTGTCTTTGGAACTACCTCCAAATCATTTAGGAACTTACGGAGCCAGACTGCTACCTTTGCTACTTCACAAGTAGCAACATACTAAGCCTACATAGTCAAATCAATAATATAAGATTGATTGACACTCCTCCAGACTACGACTCCACCTCCTAAAGTAAATATAGAACTAGAATTTTATTTCCTAGAATCAACATCTGATTGGAAATTAGAATCTATATATCCTATCGGAATAAGGTTACTTCCAGAGTAAACAAGCATTAAGTTCTTCATCCTATGAAGATACTTAAGTATATACTTAACTGCAGTTCAATGCTCCATTCCTAGATTGGACTGAAATCTGCTTACCAGTCCTATTACATAACGAATATCTGATCTAGTGCAAAGCATTGCATAAATTAAACTTCCAGCTGCCGAAGCATATGGAATGTTACGTATGGGTTCAACCTCCTTTTGGGTTTTAGGTGCTTGCTCCTTTGAAAGTTTAATTCAATGTCTAGTGGGTGTGACTTATTGAGCATATTCTCAATGTAGGTTAATTGAGACAAGGCTATCTGTTTGTCCTTATGATCCCTTATAAGTTTGATCCCTAAAATATAGTTAGCCTCTCCCAAATCCTTCATCAAAAATTGTTTATTAAGCCATCCCTTAACCATAGATAACATTCCTACATCATTTATGAGTAGAATATCATTAACATACAGGATTAGAAACAATAACCTTTCCTTCTTGTATCCTTTTGTAGACACAAGGCTCATCTAGGTTTTGTTTGAGCCCATAAGTTTTGATAGACTTATCAAACCTAATGTTCCAAGACCTAGATGCTTGCTTAAGTCCATAAATGGACCTTTGCAACTTGCATACCTTATACTTATTACCTGGCTCAATAAAACCTTCTGGTTGGGCCATATAAATGGTCTCCTCAAGATCTCCATTGATAAATGTGGTCTTGGCATCCATTTTCCATATTTCATAATTGAAATAGGCTGCTATGGCCAAAAGAATTTTGATGGACTTAAGCATGGCAACTGGAGAAAAAATCTCCTCATAGTCTATATCCTTGTTTTGAGTATAACCCTTAGCTACCAATCTAGCTTTCAATGTCTGTACCTTTCCATCTGATCCTCTTTTCCTTTGTAGATCCATTTAAACCCTATGGCTTTTATACCTGGTGGTAGATCTACAAGGATCTAGACTTCATTAGCATACATGGAATCTATTTCTAATTCTATCGCCTTAAGCCATTTTTCTGCATCAACATCATTAATATCCTGTGTATACATAATGAGATCTGTTTCTTCTTGGTATGAGATGGCAAGTAAGCCTTCTGTAAGACCTAGATACCTATCCGGCTGTCTCACAACCCCCCACTACGTCTAGGCACTACTTGATGTTTAGGTTGCTCTTCTGATTCAACTCTTGAATCCATTTCGACATCTTGTTCTGTCATATCCAAATCAACTCTTGGTTTGGAAGAAATAACTAACTCCTTTAATACTACTTCACTTCTTCCTTTATGATTTCTCACAAACTCTTCCTCTAGGATGGTTGCATTTGTCGACACAAATATCTTCTTGTCCTGAGGATTGTAAAAATAATACCCTCGAGTTCCTATAGGATATCTTATAAACAAACATACCTCTGACATTGGTTCCATTTTGTGGATTCATGCTTTAGAACATGGGCTGGGCAGCCTCAAGTCCTTAAGTGTTGCAACGAAGGCACTTAGCCAATCCACAACTCGCTATGTGTCTTAGGCACCGATTTGGACGGAAATGAGGCCTTGGTCATTTTTCCTTCAATACAAGATTCACAGGTAGGTAATGGATCATTATTGTTGGACCCCGCTTCCAGAACCCAACTCTATTGCAAAACACAACATCTCGAACGTGGCTATGACCCCGAAAGGTTCTTTCATTGAACCCTTAAAAGACATTATCAATTCATG
>JAOTAX010000008.1:32336327-32346749 GCA_025629825.1 Erythroxylum guanchezii | reverse complement strand
ATGGAAGGTGCAAACAGACCCAAATTTTTGGTCAAATCCGAAGGAGTTCATGCCTGAAAGATTTCTGACAACAAAAGCAGATGTTGAAGTTTATGGTCAACATTTTGAGCTTCTTCCATTTGGCTCAGGAAGACGGTCTTGCCCTGGACTCAACCTAGCAATGCAAGAGATGTCATTGGCACTTGCAAGGTTACTTCAGGCATTTAACTTCCACAAACCATCAGATGAACCAATTGACATGACTGCGGGCTTACGTATTGAACTATTCAAAGAAAAACCTCTTGAAGTTTTGGTGACTCCGCGCCTTGCTCCTGAGCTTTATCAATAGTAGAAAATGAGTAAGCTAATAACATGTTCATGTTTATGTTTTTAATAAAGAGAGGTCACAATCTCATACCTCTTACAATGTATAATATAAGCTAAGAGTTGGCTTTTAAAAAGTATCATCTTCTCAAAATAATATAGGTCTAATATTCATGCATAACTCATCATTTCTCTTATATTGCCTTGTACTACACTACCAAATGTTTTATATAGGGCGACAAAAAGGTAAAGGAAAATTATAGACTAAATTATTGGAGTTTAGAGATCATTTCCCTTAACTCATTCAAGGAAATCAGGCTTACTTAATATTGTAATATCCTTTATAAAGCTATATCTATTTGATGCAAATAGATTGAAGAATATGCTGCCTAATATCATTAATAGCTCTAAAGAGGAATTCTTTAACGATAGACAAACAGATAACATTTGGTTTTTTTATATGTTTTAATATTTATTTTTGATATTAATTTTATTTATGTTATAATTTATATAAAAGATTTGGTTAGATATATTTTCATTTATGCCTCATATGGTTTAAATTATATAATAATTAATATATTATATTTTGCATATTGTTTAATATACTTTAAATAATATTTATATACATAAATAATTTTTATTACAAAATAAAATATAGTTAAAATTAAAAGTGATTTTTATTTTTATGTTGTCAAATAGACGGTATGAAACTCATTCCGAAAAACTCTTTTTTAAATGATAACTAAATAGTTAATTGGCTTATTAAAAAAAATTTTCTCAGAAAAAAGTTCTACTAGTATAAACCTAATCAAACAAAAACTAATACATATCCGACATTATGTGCCAGAGCCCTTTTTCTGACCTAGAATTGGTGACATGCTACACTTTGGATTTAGTAGTTTTCTTTGTGAAATACAAATCTAGTAGTCGTCTTGAAGGAGAGTTTGCTGCACAAACTCCGCAGCTCCCTTGCTAGCGCTGAAAACATCTCTTTTTTCAATGCTTTTATACTAGCATCATCTGGAATGCATTGCTGCAAACTAGTAACTTCCCTTCCCCTCTTTCAACTTGGCAGAGGTAGTGTTTTGGTTCTATCATCCTTCTTATTTTGGAAATGTAGACCATATAGTCTATAAGATATGCCTAGGGAACACTGCCTAGTAACATAATTTATTCTCCCTACAAAGAAAGAAACACATGAATTTTTATCACCAATCCAAGAACAGAGAGCTAATATTGAAAATTTTTTATTAACCATAAGGGATCAACTTTTAGTATAGAAACTACATTTTAATTGTTGTAAAAACATAGGCATATTTGATTGAGTTTAATATAAGATAAGGCTTTCTCAATGAACTATGTAAACATATTTCTTCTAACGATTTTAATTTTTGTTAGTGGGATAATTGAAAGATATGAGTTTTTGACTTTTACCTTTCATATGCAAAGCTTCAAGGCTTAAGTATAAGTTTTCAAGCTGTATTCATTAGTAAAGTTGTGTATAGGTGGTCCAGCTTTTAGCTCCTTGGGTTTTTATAATGCCTTTGAATATTTGGGCCAATAAAATTTATCCAATTTTTAAAAGCTATATTAATCCAAAATTTCCCTAAATTGTGTCTAACACAAACAAGCTTTTTAATTATATTTAACAGTTAGAAAACTTAGAACAAACTCTCTAGATTTAATGCAATAATGACATTAAGAATTAGAAGAAAAAAAGTTTGTATAAAAAATAATTACACAAGTCTGAATTATTTAACTTAAGACTATGTTACCCCTCATGATGTACGACCATGAGTTTGTCCCTTTTGAATCATGAATAATAATAATTACAAATTAAAAACCTAATTCTAGCAATAAATTTGCATATGAATAAGATAGCAAGCTTAAAATAAACCAAACAAACAAAAATCATAAACACTAGTCTTAGAATAAAATGATGAATTCTCTAGAAGGGTAATGAATAACATTATTGTAATCAATTAATGTATAAAAGGGGTTTTAAGTTTCAACATCCCCTTGAACTAGAAGTAATAGATCTAGTCTTGTATAGTTCTTAAGTTCACACGTCCACTAGAGAGGAAAAAGATGAAATTTTGGTTGTTTGTTACCCCTTAATAAGCAAATAGGAGGTTTAAATTACCTATAATTTTCTAAGAAATTAAGAAAAATAAAAGTCCTAAAATAATCTTATCAAAAATTGATAAAGTAAGGAAGTAAATAAAATAAAAATATGACTACTAAATAAAGGACAATTACTTAATATAGAAATTTGTAATAGTAGTAGCTTTAAGTGAGAATTCAACCTTGATAATTTCTGATTATGGAAAATCAAAGTATTAAAATTGTAGCTCTCTTTTTAGGCTTTCCATAATATCTTGGATCTCTTCAATCAAAATTTGGAAGAAAAAGAAAAAAGCTATATTACCAAACAATAGCTAAACTATTCAAAATAATGAAATTAAACTAATTTTGCTTCTTTTGCATTCTTTTGCTACCTAAATCAAAATGAATATCTTAGTTACAAAATAAGCATTAAACACTAAGAGTCGTGGAATAAATAAAAAATCAATCAAGAACTTATCAAAAATAGTATTCTTTAATTAATCATGGAATAAATAAATATTGAATCAAAGCAAATATCTTACAGTACCTCTTCTCTTATTTTCTAGCATATTTTCTTGTAATATTATGATTAACTTTAACTAGATCAAACAATCATCAATTGTATTATATTGAAAATTAGTGTCATCTAGCACCAGTTAGTATTTGTAAAATTGCTTTGGTAAATTCTTAAGTTCTTGGATGTCATTAGACCATTATAAACTATTAATGTAAATAAGAATTAACTACAAACATCATACGAGTTGTGAGATAAAGATACATTAGCTATTTTCAACTTTTATAACTTTAACATGAGACTTTTAAATTTTCTTCTCTCAAAACTTTTTTCTTTATTTTCATCTACTATAACTTTTTCACGAGACATCTCAATTTTCTTGTTTCAAATCTTTTATGACTTTAAGATTTGGTGTCACAACCCAACCTTGGATCGTAACCGGCACTAAAGGAACAGTAAACTTAAGGTTTACTAAACCCTTAACAAGCCTAAAACACCATCGAATCCCTATTTCTATAATAAAGATGATATTTCAAAATGATCAAACTTATGCTAATAATAATCAAATAGTTCTAATAATATACAATACTCAATGTACCACAACTTCAAGATAGTTAATACAAGGGAAATCTAATATATACAAGACTATTGCGGCTCTAGAGTTAAAGGTCACCAACAAACATACATCAAATCGGTTGAGAGGAAGAAGATCGACAAAGTACCCTATTAAAATAGATCTGAAAAGAAGATCCCAAAAAATAGTTTAGGGGAGTTAGACCTTGCTGAGTGAATTAATACTATAGTTATGTTATATATACATATATATATGTATATATTTATAATGTATTACATCCATAAATGCAATTTCATAACATAATGATTTTGTTTTTAAAAACGCACGCATTTCCCATATCAATATCATGTCATATAATCATCATAATCACACATCACAAATAATAGTGGAGGACTGATGACTGACCCTATAACATACCTCTTACCCACATATCATATCCATAGGGGCTCTCTTGTTCCATACGACTCACTTGGTCCAATATAGTGGACTATCATTCAAGAGCCACACTCAACTAAACTGCTATAGCCTCACAACGACATGATTTTTGTCTAAGAGCAAGCTCGACCGAACCGCCACAATCATACTACCTCTCATATACCATATGTCGGTTGGCATCAAAGAGCAAGCTCGACCAAGCCTCCTCAACTGGGTCATATCTCAATCAATGGATCTCATACTGACCCAAATCTATACCTAACTAATTAACTCACTATGAGCATAGCCTAGTGACACCCACTAGGCAACTCATACCACAACAATCCTCCACATCATCACATATCAAGACAAACTCAACATTGCACAACATTGCACAACAAAAATATGTATACATATGTCAATCCATATGTATGAATTTCATGCGTGTACATGATAACGATGGTGATTTCTATGATGAATATGAAATTGTAATGCATGTTCATAGCCATGACTATTAACTCATAGGTAGAATGTACTCCTTCGTGCCGAATCTAATGTCTCCAAGTGGAGGGTTCTACTCCTGATTGATTTATAGAAAGAAAAGTAGGAATGACTATTAGGATTTAAAACCTAAACCAATTTTAGATGCCCTGAGAATAAGACCATGACTTAATATTAAGGAGTTCTATTTTCTATTTACAAACGATGATGTCATGTTTTACAAGGAGCCTACCCAAAATTCGGCAGAGTTTTTCCTGTAAAACGGACATCCCCTTCTAAAAGAAGGGTCATTCCCGTAATGAAAAGACACTTCTATAATCACCAATAACCACAGCTCCATTTGGGCTTTCAAACTACATGTCCATGCCCAATTGAGCCCATATTTACATTGCAAAAAATTATAATAAATCCCATTATAATTCAAATATACCAATTTCTAACTCATACGACCTCATTTATACTCAATACATCCAGATAATCTCAATACTAATCAACAACAACTCAATTTAATTAAATTCATGCATTTTTATATAAACATAACCATTTCCAAATTTTTATCTCACAAGTTTTGAAGAATTTCAATATTTTGATTTTATGAAAATTGATCTACATAATATTTAGGAATTTTTAAAATTATTTCTAATCATTTTTTGGCTGGTCAGAAAATCATCTCCAGTGCCGGAGGGGCGGTGACCTTCACCACCCTCATAGAAATGACAAGCTCACCTCCAGGAATCCAATGGTACTGGTCTAGCATCGAAACTCTTCTCAGTTTGCAAGAATTGAAGGATTAAAGCTCATAGGTGATCCATTTTTGTTCATCAGTAAAATGGGCCGATTGGTGTCGAGTTTTCCTCCTCTCCTACTTTTTAAGGGTCGTTAGATATGATGATGGTGTTAGTTTTGCCCAGAAATGACTAGAAATAAAATATCGATGACCTATCTAAACAAACCGAAATTTCCAATCGTGATCCCTCCAAATTTGTGTCGTTTTTTATGAAATAAGTTTAGGGACTTAGTAGACCTTTTCTTGGAGCCCTAGGTCACCGAAAATGGTGGTTAGACGATGAAGGTATGAGTATCGGAAGTTAGAAGGGAATAGTAACCTATAGGAAAAAGAGATTAAGAGAGAAATGAACTTAAGCTTTCTTAAGCTCAATTTATATTTTTATAGGCTTTTCTTATTATTAGTCCATTATGAGTAATTTAACACAAAATTTAGATCATTACATTTGCATTTTGTGATGGGTTTTAATCAAATTTATAATCATTTTATTCCAAATATTTTCTAAATTTTAATATAATTTAAAAGAAATCATTCTAATTTAAAATCATCTCCTATATAGTTAAAATAAGATATTGATATTTTATACCATTTATAACATTTCATGTTTAGTGCAAATAAAACATTATTATTTCTAAAAGAGTCACTACAAGAAAGTAAGGCATCCTGCGACGTTTTAAAAAACATCACAAAAACATCACGGAATATGATGTAGGCAAAAGGTTTTCGCGACGTTTTATAAAAAACATCACCGAAAATGCTGACATTCTGCGATATTTCAAAAAAGCGTCACTAAAAGGTTGGACAATTCGTGACGTTTTTAAAAAACGGAATAAAATCTCTAACATTCCGTGACGTTTTTAAAAAACATCACGGATTGTCTAACATCCCATGACGTTTTTAAAAAGTCACAGAATGTGAAAAAATCTGCGACATTTTTTTTGAAACGTCACGGAAGGTGTTCAGTGACGTTTTTAAAAACATCGCGAAATGTCTTCCGCGACGTTTTTATTATTATTTTTTCATTTTTTCAATATTCAAATTAATTTAATAAATTTTTAATTTTAATAATTATTTTTTAAAATATAATTTTTTAAATCTTATTTGTTTAATAACTATTCAATATTATTTATAAAATTTATTTATTTAATAATTCTTCAATTTTTTTAATATATCATTAATTTTAATAATTATTCATGTATCACAAGAATTTCATACCTAAAGATAATGTATTATTTAATTGCAATTCGCAAACATGTCATAATAAACTTATAAAGTGTGATGACAATTAGCTAATAAAATAAATTAATTATGGAAAATCAACAATTTTTGAGAAGCATTAAACATATTTTGCATATTTCATAGGATCAATAGATATGATAAGAGAACAATTACATGGTAGGTATTCTTTTGGAAATTTCAAGTTCTTATCATTTCTAATTCATACAATTTCTTATTCTCCAATTGAGATGTCCATGTAATCTACCATATGATACCTTCAATATATTCACTTCATGTTTTCATGATCAAGATAGCTTGTTTAAGGCAAACTCATTCATAGGAAGCGTATTGGGTCTGTGATGAATCCACTAAGGGTGCTGCAGTATATGTTGGTTCAAGATTTTCATTTCCACTCTTTGTTGGTCTCTTTGGCCTCTTGGATCTCTGTAATGGTTGATCTGCACTTGGAAAAGGATCATCCAATTCATTGTCAATTGAAGTTGATTCATTCATCCTCTGCGAATTCCTTGACAATGCATCCCAAAGAATATCAAACTAAGGAATAAAACAAGAGAAAGGCACAGAATAAAACAAGCTATGTATTTAAGAGTTTGGAGAGGACAAAATAATGCTTACTTTTTTCTGCTCACCTTGAGTGCTTGGTAAGGTGGAGTCTTCTTGCATTTACAGCAGCCAATATCAAATCTTTAATTATAGATATGTTGAGTGATATTTCTTGAATCAAAAGAAATATCAGTACTCTAGTAGCAGAACAAGTGAGTTGCTCTCTTTGTTCTACATATCTAACAATTGCCTGCCAATACTCAAGGACACAACACCCCTTCTTCTGTGAGAAGTAGTAGAGTACTACTCTGCAGAATCATCTATGAAATGGGTGAAGTGAGCTCAGACAGGAGCACAACTTCCCAATAGTCAAATGTACTCGGAATAAATTATCACAATTAGTCAGTCAGCAACATGAATAATCATTAGAAAACAAAAAAACATAGACAGGAGCACAACCACACATCTAAACAAGCAGAAAATGACCCAACCAAAAAAAAGGTAAATTGACAGAATCTCATGTTGTCCTTGTAACAATCGGTTATACAAAACATAAATCGAAAATTGTCAAATTAAGGAAATTAATTATAGATATGTTGAGTGATATTAGAAATTAAAGGCAACACAGAATGAAACCAAGTAACTGGTTAAGATCAGAATTAACTTCAAAGCAAAAATATACACCCGGACAAAATTTGAGTGATCAGCACCACCAAAAAAAGAAAATTCCTAGTCTAAAATCAGGAAAACCATCCTCTTGTGTCATTAAAAAAATTAAAGGCAGACCGGCAAATATCCTCCTTCACAGGGTCCAGAAAGGCAGTGACACCACAAATACCTTGTAAAGACTCCTTTTCATCTCATAACTAAAAAAAAATCCTGACCAAACTTTCAGATAGGCATGTTAGCGCATATATTTGAACATATGACAAAATGCAATAGAATCATTAGCCAATATAATCAGGAATTTGAATTCTTCACCAGCGCCACCCTGAACCACCGTAATGACGTAAGAAATATTAAAATTTAAGCTGCAATTTGGTGGACACGTGCCGCTTAATCTACATGGAAAGTGCAAGTAAACTCTGACGCCAGGAAAAAAATGCAAGAAAACATAGTTTGGGAGCTGGGGAGGGTGAAATATCGAGAAACAAAAGTTGGTAGTAAACCCTCCATAATGGAGAACTTAAGCTAAACTTCTGAAAGAGTGATGACCATGTAATCCCTCAACATAACCAGCTATCAAGGCAGGTTAAATGCTTAAATAGCAAACCTCAAATGAGCCATAATCATAACAACAAAATTAAAATATTCCAACTGAAAGTGAATGGTGACAGTTGCAAAATTTTATTGTTGAAAACAAGTATAAGTAGACCCAAGGTATGGTTCATGTTCTGCTACCTGCCACACAAAAGCTTAGGGAGAAATCAGACATCAGAATACCATCAACTCATAAAGAAAAACAACAAACAAAAGAGTCAAGAAAGCCATACAAGAGCTTCTTCCACGTACCCAAATTACCTTCACACTAAGGCATAGTCACCTCAAGAAAATGATTTGCGAAAGCTGACCCAGAGAAGCTTCAAGCATCACTACTAACATGGTTAACTGGATATTATAGCAGAAATACACAACCAATATGAGGTAAAGTACAACGAGTTAAACAACCCAAGATTATGAATATCATAAGCAGTTATTTTAGAAAGTCCAAATGAGACAATGAAAAGGATGATTAGCAATAACAGACCACACAGGCAGCACAAGCATCCAGAAGTAAATGAAATTATCTCTTACAAAAAGGATGCTATAAATGAGGATGAAGATCAAACGAAACAATACGCAAAACCAAAACTTGAATTATACCTTAATTGTTCCAGAACTGGCACATGGAGCTTCAAGACAACTTTCAAGTTCTGCTTCATGACAAATTCTACAGTGAGATATTGGACAAACCGATTGTAAACCATCAACAGTCAATGTAACGTCTCTCATTTCTTCAATATTCGATCTAATATTATCAAAAAGCTTTCTTCTTCTTCTTCTTTCAAGTTTGCTTGCCAACTCTTCTCTGTTCACAGAAAACCAATAGCACATATCCAAGTACAATTTGAATCTAATATACGAATATTCATTAAACCAACAAAAATATGTGAAAATGGAAAAAAAAATATCTTTGAATCCAGGAAAAATATAAAACGTCTTTTAATCTTAACAGAAGCTTCATTTAAGAAAACCTTGACATGAATCTCTTAAGGAAATATTGAACCCATATATCCCATCAAAAGCTTTAAATAGAAAACAAGCATACACCAATGTATATTTGGATCGTGCATTTTATCAAACACGCAGATGCCATTAAAAGCAAAACATTGACAGGACAATTAAACATCAACAATGTGCAGCAAGCATTGAACAAGAAGTAATTGCAGTACAAAAAGGGAAACCCCGTGTGAGTATAAGGCCCACATGGAAACGTCACCGCCGATAACAAAGAGACCAAACAGAGAACTAACCCAGACACGCACAGAGACCAAACAGAGAACTAGCCCAGACACGCACAACGACCAAATCGTCGTGTACACTTAGTAACCCAGGGAGCATCAAAAACAAAACGACTTGTGTAGTAAAAAAATGAAAGAAGAAGAGGTTTTACCTGGCGGATTTTTGTAGACAAATAAGAAGATCGATTGGGGGTTTTGTTGCTTAGCTGAGAACGGCTTCTAGAGAGAGAAAGGAAGAGAGAACTAAGGACCCTCCATTTGGCAGGAATAAGGGTAACAAAAGTTTATTCGATTCTCTTTACACGGTGATAATAGAGGACATTTTGGGGGGAGAAAAAAAACGTTTTAAGGCTAGGTTTTAATTTGGGGGAGGCTGGACAGGCGAAGAGACGCGGCAGCTCCAAGGGGGGACACACACGGTAGCTGCTGCATTTGAAGAACCGTGAGCGCAGAGGACCAAGGGCGAATTTGAGAGGGAGATTTGAAGGTGTTGAAGGAACAGGTAAAGAAAGATAGGTAGTAACGAGGATGCGGTCGTAAACGAAATCAAAAGTATCATTTTATTAAGTATATATACTAAGGACGGGTTGGGATGGACGACCACGCAATCTATCCCGCTCGTCCATTTAATCTGACGGCTTATATCTGTTGATAGAAACAATCCATCTCGATCGTCCATTTGATCTAGCGGCTTATATTTGTTCATAGAATGTTGTGCCGCGCATTCCATCTCGTTCCTCCATTTTATCTGGTCATTGAATGTTGCGCCTTTCTTAATCCATCCCGTTTGTCCTTTTTATCTGATTATTGAATGTTGTGCCAAAGCTGTCTCTATTACTTTCCCTAGAGTTTCGCAATTACTGTGCCTCGAGCAGTTCTGGAAAGTTTTCTCTCTGTTTCCTTACCTCTCCGCCCTTGGTTTCCTCTTCAAAGTTTTCAT
>JAOTAX010000008.1:32324168-32336227 GCA_025629825.1 Erythroxylum guanchezii | reverse complement strand
TCACGTTTCATGATTTTCAGAGCAAGCGTTGGACTCTAGAATCAAGCGGGGTCCAACAGACGAATGAGTAAGCAAGACGGTTGGGTTCCAGAAATGGGAGCCAACATAGATTGTTGTTGAGAATTTGGGGATTTTTGTATCTTGTGTCTGAGATATGGATTTGTGTATATATTTGGATTTTGGATATTAATGTTGTATTATGGCTTGGAAATGCCACTATTATTTAGTGATGCATTTAGTTTGGAATGATGTAAATGATTTATAAATTTGTATAAGGACTTGGATTATGGCTTTTGCGTATGGAATTGGATTGTAAACTTGTGTATGATTATGGTATGTAGATGAGATGAATGTCAATGTGACTTGGATATGGATGAATGTGATTGAATGGGATATGGGTTTCGAACAGGAGGTCCGATGATACTGATGTTTGAGAATTATAGAAGTACTTTAGTTATGAATGTGTTTGATTGTGTTTGGATTCCGGACAGGAGGTCAGATGATTGTGTTGCTGGAATTGAAATATTGAAGTCCTCTTTGTTTATGGTTTGAATTGATGATTTTCAAATGGAACATTCAATTGTTTGAATGGTATTAAAAAAAAATTATACCAATTTGGATTGGTTTAGACGGAGTGTGTCGTAGGGTTTCCAACGCGAATTTTTCTAAAGTGCACGTTTTCGGATGTCGGACTTTGACTTAAGTGTGATTGAATAGTTCTGGTTTCTTTGTTTCGGAATTTTGTAAATCCGTTCTTTTGTTATTTGTTTTGTTTCGGGGCTTCGCTTTTGATTACGATTTGTTATTCGTTTTGCTTTTTGTCCTCCATTCGTTTTCACTTTGGGCTTTCGCTTTTCTTTTGATTTCGCTTTTGATTTTCGTTTCCGCTTCTCGTTTTTCCGGTTGGGGTCCGGTTCTAAAATCGGGTCCCAACAAAAGTCACCAACAAACATACATCAAATCGCTTGAGAGGAAGAAGATCGACAAAGTACCCTATTAAAATAGATCTGAAAAGAAGATCCTAAAAAATAGTTTAGGGGAGTCAGACCTTGCTGAGTGAATTAATACTATGGTTATGTTATGCAGTCCTAAGGATTTCAAATGATACATATATATATGTATATATTTATAATGTATTACATCCATAAATGCAATTTCATAACATAATGATTTGTTTTTAAAAATGCACACATTTCCCATATCAATAACATGTCACATAATCATCATAATCACAAATCACAAATAATAGTGGAAGACTGATGATTGACCCTATAACATACCACTTACCCACATATTATAACCATAGGGACTCTCTTATTCCATACGAGTCACTCGGTCCAATATAGTGGACTATCATTCAAGAGCCACACTCAACTTAACTGCTATAGCCTCACAACGACATGATTTTCATCTGAGAGCAAGCTCGACCGAACTGCCACAATCATACTACCTCTCATGTAATATCCCGATACCCATGTTAAGGCTAGATTAGTAAATTAAGAAAAATTTATGAGAAATTAGGAAGCATAATTCATGCTCATGCATTATTGTATATTCACACATATGTGAATATTTATTTTGACACAAAAAAAATTTGTACATGCATTCATTGGCATTTTTCTGGTAGAATTGATTTATAAAGGCGATTAAAAATGCGGATTGTGGATTATCTGCATTAAAAATTTATTTGGAGAGTTATTATTATTTCGGAATTTTTGGTGAATTTTAGAAATTTTCAAAAAAAATTTGGTAGATTTTGGATATTTTAAATTTTTTGGTGAATTATGGATTAATTATCTTGAAAATTAAATTTGATGTGCATTAGAATTTATTTCGCATTTTTGGAGACATTTCGGATATTTTAGAAATTTATCCAAAAAATTTTGAGGTATTTTAGACTAGGCAAAATATTGAAATAAGGGAGAAATAAAAATGTGACAAATGCATTAGAAATTAGTTGACAAATAAACAAATTATAGAGTGACAAATGGATAAAATCATGTGTGCCATGTGGACCTATAGCTATGAGACAAATAGTAGCTTATTTAGTGGACAAGTGGAAGACATGCACTAGAGATAAGTGTTAGGCATGCAAGACTACACGTAGCTTATGTCTATGCGTGGTTTATGCTTGGATTCAGAAAAGATCACTGTAGCTTCTGGTATTCATTGAAAGCATAAAGCAGAGAGCTTTGTATGTTCATCACCAAATAGCAACTTATTATAATTTTGTGTTGTTGATTTCCCTTTCGGTGCTAGAGTAATTGTTGACTCAAAGGAGCTCATCGGACGCCAAACAGACATTGCCGAACCATCCAGGCAATAGCTTCTTGGAGCGTACTGTGAGTCAACCTAGATGAATTTCCTAGGATTGATTTGATTTGAATGTAATAAGTTCACTTCCAATATTATTGAACTGCTTGTGAGTTGTTTCTAGATTCCGGACCTGAGGTCCGAGGAGTTTAATAGTTGAGCATATATTGGGAGTGTTTTGATTTGATATGAATTTTGATATTTGATTCTTAACGAAAGTTGAATGCCGGACTTAGGTCTGATGACTGTGAAATCTTGCATGAGCATTTGTATAAGATTGTGATATATGAGATTTTTTGAAATTGTTACATTTCATAAATGCATGCTCAGATAAAGGTGTTGTGACTTGAGTTGCCAGTATGAAGCGCTTCCATGTAGAGCTTTGATCCGTGAATTCTAATTTTGCACATAGAGCTATGCTCCATGATTCTGTTTGACTGAGCCCTATGGGCCAATATTTGTATAAGTTTGTGATAGGCACTTGGTCACAACAATAAGAAAGAATGTTGAGTCTCATACATATAACATTATAATATTGAATTTTTTTTAATGATCTGAAAAGTTGAAACGAATGATAAATTGTTATGATCTATTTGTTATACTTGGCTATGTGGATTGTGAGATTATATGCTATACCATATTGTGTGAATATCTGGAGTGTATATATGATCTGAATGAATATATGAGAAATATGTGGTGTGTGTGTAATCTGGTGAAATCATCAATGATGGTTCACTCATTGAGTTCGCAAAACTCATAAAAATTGCAACGTGATTTTTCAGGTATGAGACAGAAACCTAGTTCTTTAGACTAGACTAAAGGATCCCTTTGGATTTTGTTATGGCTCAGAGGTTTGTCAGCTGGCTCCAGGAGTATTGTGTCTTGTATTTTGTTGTTTTTGTTAGAACTTGTACGAGGTTGTAAATATTTGTTTTAAGGAAATAGTGTAAATTTTGTGGATAAATGCAATGAATGATTTAAAAATTTGGCGACTTTCAAATGATGTTAGTTGATGCCATGTCTAAGTTAGATTTGTTTTTGCTCTAACATGTCATTATCATAGGATATATACTTGAATGTTTCTAAATGTTTGGGTATGTAACCTATGGTAGTGGGATGTTTAATCTCATGTACCATATGTCGGTTGGCATCCAAGAGCAAACTCGACCAAGCCTCCTCAACTGCGTCATATCTCAATCAATGGATCTCATACTAACCCAAATCTATACCCAACTAATTGACTCACTATACGCATAGCCTATTGACACCCACTAGGCAACTCATATCACAACAATCCTCCACATCATCACATATCAAGACAAATTCAACATTGCACAACATTGCACAACAAAAATATGTATACATATGTCAATCCATATGTATGAATTTCATGGGTGTATATGATAATGATGGTGATTTCTATGATGAATATGAAATTGTAATGCATGTTCATAGCCATGAATATTAACTCATAGGTAGAATGCATTCCTTTGCGTCGAACCTAGTGTCTCAAAGTGGAGGGTTCTACTCCTGATTGATTTATAGAAAGAAAAGTAGGAATGACTATTAGGATTTAAAACCTAAACCAATTTTAAATACCCTGAGAATAGGACCATGACTTAATATTAAGGAGTTCTATTTTCTATTTACAAACGATGATGTCATGTTTTATAAGGAGCCTACCCAAAATTCGGCAGAATTTTTCCTGTAAAACAGGCATCCCCTTCCAAAAGAAGGGTCATTCCTGTAATGAAAAGACGCTTATATAACCATCAATAATCACAACTCTATTTGGGCTTTCAAACTACATGTCCATGCCCAATTGAGCTCATATTTACATTGCAAAAAATTATAATAAATCCCATTATAATTCAAATATACCAATTTCTAACTCATACGACCTCATTTATACTCAATACATCTAGATAATCTCAATACTAATCAACAACAACTCAATTTAATTAAATTCATGCTTTTTTATATAAACATAACCATTTCCAAATTTTTATCTCACAAGTTATGAAGAATTTCAATATGTTGATTTTATGAAAATTGATCTACATAATATTTAGGAATTTTAAAAATTATTTCTAATCATTTTTCGGCTGGTCAGCAAATCATCACCAGTGCTGGAGGGGCGGTGACCTTCACCACTCTCATAGAAATGACAAGCTCACCTCCAGGAATCCAATGGCACTGGTCTCGCGTCGAAGCTCCTCTTAGTTTGCAAGAATTGAAGGATTAAAGCTCATAGGTGACCCATTTTTGTTCATCAGTAAAATGGGCCGATTGGTATCGAGTTTCCCTCCTCTCCTACTGTTTAAGGGTCGTTAGACATGATGATGGTGCTAGTTTTGCCCAGAAATGACTAGAAATAAAAGATCGATGACCTATCTAAACAAACCAAAATTTCCAATTGTGATTCCTCCAAATCTGTATCGTTTTTTATGAAATAAGTTTAGGGATTTAGTAGAGCTTTTCGTGGAGCCCTAAGTCACCGGAAGTGGTGGTTAGACGGTGAAGGTATGAGTGTCGGAAGTTAGAAGAGAATAGTAACGTATAGGGAAAAGAGTTTAAGAGAGAAATGAACTTAAGCTTTCTTAAGCTCAATTTATACTTTTATAGGCTTTTCTTATTATTGGTCCATTATGAGTAATTTAACACAAAATTTGGATCATTTCATTTGGATTTTGAGATGGATTTTAATCAAATTTATAATCGTTTTATTCCAAATATTTTCTAAAATTTAATATAATTTAACAGAATTCATTCTAATTTAAAATCATCTCCTATATAGTTAAAATAAGATATTGATATTTTATGCCATTTATAACATTTCATGTTTAGTTCAAATAAAACATTATTATTTCTAAAAGAGTTAAATAAAAGGTGCAATAAATCTTGCCGGCAAAGATTTACAACTCTTATTATATTTATAGAGACTTATTTTGACTATTTAGTGAAAAAATATTTTTAATCGATATTTTAATTAACAATTGTAATTTTATTTTGAGTTTTTGGTTATTCCTTGAATTCCTCAAGAAAAGTTTTAATTAGTTCAACCATCTTAATCTGCCTTGTTCTTCACTGATACTACTTGGACGTCACAGATGCTATGATTCATCTTTGAAGCATTGTATAGTTGAAATTAGCTCACAAGTTCAAGTAACACCGGTTCCATGACGATAGTACTTAGGCAGTCCATTAATTCAAAGGTGTGCTCCGTAAGAGGTGAAGAGTGGTCCCCAGAAACCATCTTGATGGACAATCAACAACTTTGAACGGTCACAGGTCTTGAATAAGAGTCCCTAAACTTTGGAGCATCAATCGTAGTTGAGGGCACGTGGGAGGTTCGATAATTCAAAGGTGTTGTCCGTAAGAGGACTAAGGAAGAAATATGATTGCCCAAGCCATATCTTTTTCTTCTTCCTTGGCATGTGCTTACAAATGTCACTTTCTTTGAATGCCTGAATTCGCAGTGACTGATTCAACATAAATATTCACTCCGATTGGGCAAGAGGTTGTGGTTCATATTTGCTAACAACTATTTGACAAAATACATGCAAAATCATCAGTCTCTCTGAGAATATTTTGCCTCTCTGTTTCGTCCTCATCGGTTGAGAATTCAACTGATCCAACGTTTTGAAAAATGTGAACACCGTCTCTGTCAGTTTCCAACCGCGCACCAAAAATCTGACTCAAAGACTGAAATTTTTACTTAAGCGAGGGATATTGCTGAGGCATCGGTTGCTTGACAATAGTACTCAGGCAGTCCATTAATTCAAAGGTGCGCTCCGTAAGAGGATGAAGAGTGGTCCCCAGAAACCATATTTTTCCTCCCTTGGCCTGCGTTTTGGTAAATTCAACAGAAACATTCACTCTGATTGCTGTTAATATTTGCTATAGACCGTTTGAAAGATAAGTGCAATTGATAATATCACGATATAAATCTGCTCACCTATGAATGCTTTGATTGCATTGCTTCGATTTATGGCACTAGTGGGATTACTATTAACCTATTTATTTTCTTAACATGTAAAACTTAAATCTCTCAAAACCAAAATTTGGACGTGTTGATATGTTAAACATCCTCTGCTACTAATTTAGAGGACTCCATATAACTGGACAAGTTATATGTATTACGAGTTTAATATAGCAGTCAAATGGCAGATTTCCCTAAACCCTATCTTGTTAGTTAGATATTCAAATGGCGACCAAATAGGATGGCATTGGATTCCTTGATTTAATCTAATGGTCCGAAAAAGTCCATATATACCATGAGACTTTTTAATTTTCTTCTCTCAGAATTTTTGTCACCTACTATATCTTTTGCACAAGCATCTCAATTTTCTTGTCTAAGATTTCAATTTTGAGTAAGGATTTAATAAAATTTATAATCATTTTATTACTAATCTTTTCTAAAATTTAATATAATTTTTAAAACAAAAATTAAATTATGATGTATATTAAGTGTTTATTTACAATTTTAAATATCATGTTTAGTATTTTAATAAATTAGGTAGGTTTTTCTTTAGGATTGGATTCAATATGTACCAATACAATTTAAATAATATGTACCAATACCAAGAATAATACCAAGAATATTGGAGTGACAAACTTTTTAACTAATTTATCATTTCTAATTAAAATTTCATAAATTAATTTTAATAATTAATTATTAAAATTTTATAAATTAATTTTAGTATTTTAATAATTAATTGAAATACAAAACTAATGGTGAAGACTGATGACTTTCTTAACCATTGTGATAAGAATTTTCTAAGCGAATTTCAACATATTGATATTCCCTAAGCCTTGCACTTCATCTTGATGGACAACCAATTTGTTCAAAAATAAACATGTACTGACACTGATAATTTGTTGTCCATCCAAGTCACTATTAAAGAAAATCTACAATTATATCCTATTGGTTTATTGGTAATTTTACCAAAGACAATTGAAGATTATTATTTTGGTGGCAATTATAATTAGACTTTCACTCTTCCAAATTTTACTAAAACAATCCTTTACAGATATTTTTAGCCTAAATAGAACCATTTAAATTATCAATTTTTTATTTTACTTAATCTTTCTTTTCGTCGATTTTACACATACCATTCCTTCCTAAACTAGTTACTAGGCGTTTGGTTTGAGCACGGGGTTGGCTATGGATATGAGTATAATAGTAGAAGAGGATGAGGATGGGTATGAAAAATTAAAAAAAAAATGGATGTTTGGTTTGTAACTTGGGTTTCTGTATTAATATCAATAATGTTTTTTGGTTTGTTGCATTAAAGGGAATTAAAACGAGGGATTTCAGAAAATATACCTGAAGGGGTAGAACAAAAAATTCCTTCGTTGATGAGACACGATAAGGCAAAATGGGAGATCATAAAGAATTGAGAGGCGATAAGCAAGTAAAGAGGATGGTAGGGCAAAAGCTAGGGATAAAAGAGTAAAAAATAAACGTGATAAAAACTTAGATTGGAATGAAAACTCAATATCCACTCCCTTTGGTGGGTTTAGTAGATTCCCAAATTTAATGGGATAAATCTATTCCCCTGGAATTGAAAACCCCAAAGTAAACACTATTTTTTACAATTATTCCATTCCTTCGTTCCCAAATCCTCAAACCAAACCCGCTCTAATTATCCTTATCGAGGTTATGAAACTATAAGTATAATCAACAACTTTGAGTAGTCACAAGTCTTGAATAAAAGTCCCTAAACTTTGAAGCATCAATCGTAGTTGAGGATACCTAGGCGGTTCAATAATTCAAAGGTTTTGTTCCTAAGAGGACTAAAGAAGAAATATGATTGCCCAAGCCATTGGTTTATGCCCTATAGCCAATCGCTTTGGTTGTAGTTTAGTGACAAATTATTTAAAGGCATTCTTTATCTTGTACATGATTAGATGTATATGATAAAATCCATGGGATAATTGTACATTGCAAATGAAATTATAATGAGATTACAATTATGAGGTTCATATTGCATTTATGTATTATTCCTAAAATGTCCCTAGTCATTGTTATATTAAGATTGGACATCAATAGAACGTAAAAAGACTAGCACATGTTTTGTTTTTCCTTATGAAGGAAGTAGTCGGTCTTATAGGCTTAAATATAGAGATATTTAAACAAACATATGGGTGCTTCCTAGAGAATAAGTTCACTGAACAGACCCGATATGAGAAATCCATTTAGAACATTACTTGTATGTCTATGGAATTCTCATTGTGATGATTGTATAAGTGATCCTTTGACTTAAGGTCATCAAAGTTATCTTGAATGGGGATTACTATGTTTTGATACTACTTATGATCTATTTTATCATAGGTCGTTTAATCAGTAGTCATTGGATGTAGCATGAACTGTATGGAGATAGTTGAATGATCAAGATAGGATTTATCACCCTAAAGTAATTAGAGAGATGTTTCGTTGTTCTCGATTAGTATTGATTCAAGAAATCCTTTGCCAAGATGAAATGATGTTTTATAAATAGTTTACAAATTGATATTGATATTCTCTAAACCTTGCACTTCATCTTGATGGACAACCAATTTGTTCAAAAATAAACATGTATTATAGCTTGATTAAAAAATTGGCAATGAACATTTGGTGAATGAAACTGACACTGATAATTTGTTGTCCATGCAAGTCACTATTAAAGATACTCTACAATTATATCCTATCGGTTTATTGGTAATTTTACCAAAGTTGATTGAAGATTATTATTTTGGTGGCAATTATAATTAGGTTTTCAGTCTTCCAAAATTTACTAAAACAATTCTTTACAGATAATTTTAGGCCAAATAGGACCATTTAAATTATCAATTTTTTATTTTACTTAATCTTTCTTTTCGTCGATTTTACACATACCATTCCTTCCTAAACTACTTAGATAACTATATAAATAATTGTCCTTATTGATACAAAGGTCACCTTTGGGACTCGAACTTACACCGAAGTTTATCGCCAACACCCTTTGCATGACAGTCTCACTTAGATTCGTTTAACCAAAACTCAGCCCTCAACAAACCCTCTAAGTGTTTACCTCGCACACTCTCAAAGAAACAATGATAAGAAAGCAATAAGAACAAAGGCAACAAAGAAACACAAAGATACGGTCAAAAACCAACTTTATATACTTTCCCTTAAAAGAATGCAAAGAATGCTCTCTCTAATCAAGTGAGAAGAGCAGAGCTCAAATGAGCTATATATAGACATCCTAACTTGCCTTCCAAGTTATATTCAGAATCTCACTATATCTGAACTACCTAAGATCATGCTAAGATCACATCTATCCTTATCAGATTACATCACGTGTACCAATTAGACGACACCCCTGTCTAAATATGACTTTAACTGATAAGTTAAGATAAGATAAGATAACAACATAGGTTTTACATTCAACTAGGAAACTAGTATCCGTGTCCTTGAAGAACTCCACTGTCTTCAGATGTTTAGTTCCACTATAACTCTAACTCCTCGTCATCGCCACATCATCCAAGATCTCCCCTCGATTTCTATCCGCTAATGATATAGTGTGATCTTGCCGAAGCCCACGTAGCACATTGGCTTGATCCAATGCTTCCCATAATTATTCCGTTAGTCGTGATCCATTCATCCGAGTGTGGCTAAGTCCTTTGTCCGTCAAGTCCTAGCCTGGGTCGAGTCAATCTCCACAAGGTCTGAGACTCTACCAAAATTCGTACCAAGTCCGATCCCACTCGCCCACGTTTGCTTTAGTGTTTTCACATGCCTTCCTCATGCATGAATCCAACTAACCTTCCACTTAAGGCCTTCCACAAAGGTAGTTGAGAAGTGCTCCGAAACTTAGGGGTCTAACAAACCACCCCCACCAGATGGATTCAACGCCGTCGTCGAATTAGTCTGAAGGTAGGCGTTTACCTGATCCTTGAACTGCCACAAGGTCGTATCTTTCTCCCACGTAGCTTCCGCTATAGGTTTACCTTTCCACTGAATTAAGAACTCGATCCGTTGGTTATTCTTATGTTGACCCATGGTTTGGTGATTTAGGATCTTCTCCACTTGATCCTCAAACTGTTTCCTCACAACCGGTGGTGCTCGCTTTACCTAACTCCTATTCGGATCTGATACATCCTCATAGTAAGGCTTGAGAAAACTAACACGAAAAGTAGGGTGTACCTTTAACTGCTCGGGTAACTTCAATCGGTACGCCACGTTCTCCACTTTATGTAGCACTTCAAACGGTCCATCATACTTCGGCACCAGTCCCCTATGAACTTGCTTGCTCGAGATCTTCTTCCAAATTTTTGGGATTAGTTTCAACAATACTTTGTCTCCCATGTCAAACTCTAACGGTCTCCTCCGAAGATCCGCTTACTGCTTCATCCATTTAGAAGCTTTACGAAGACTGTCCCTCGCCTCATCCAATAGTTCTTGCTTCTCTATCGCAAACTTATGCGCCGCGGGACATTTACCACTTGTCTTTTATTGAGTAATCTCTAATGGGGTAAGAGGCTGTTGTCCCAACACAATCTCAAAGGGACTTTTCTCCGTAGCCGAAGATCTGTGCAAGTTATAGCATAACTGTACAATATCAAGTAAACTTAACCAATTGCGTTGACTTGCACTTACATAATGCCTCAAGTACTCCTCCAACAAATCGTTGATTCGTTCAGTTTGGCCATTCGTCTGTGGGTGATTCGCCATTGAAAACTTCAAATCACAACCCATCTGATTAAAAAGGGACGTCCATAATCGGCCCATAAATCTGGCGTCTCGATCTCTCACAATATCCGCTTGTACTCTAAAATACTTGACCACGTTCTTATAGAACAGCTCGGTCGCAACATCCGAGGGACAAGTTACAGGAGTTGGCATGAAGATCGCATACTTGGAGAATCTATCAACCACTACCATGATTGATGTCATGTTGTCCACCTTTGGAAACCCACTAATGAAATCCATTAAAACCAACATTCACGGTCTCTCGGGGATGGATAAGGGTTGTAGCAAACCGGCTTCCTTCTTTCTCTCCGGTTTATCCAATTGACACACAAGACACGTCTTGACGTAACATTCCACGTCATTCTCCATCTTCGGCCAAAAGTAGGAACAAGACAGGAGCGCTAGCATCCGTTGGACTCTTGGGTGACCAGCCCACTGCGAGTCGTGTGTCTCCTTCAACAATTGTTTCCGTAATCCACCAAAGCTCAGCACATAAACTTGACTACTCTTAGTCATCAATAGCCCATCATCATTGAGCCAAAATCTGTGAATGACACCTTCCTTAACATGTGAGATTAACTTACAGTACATTGTGTCTAGTGGAGCAGCTGCCTTGACTTGCTCCAACAGGTTGGACTCCACCTGCTTGACCGAATAAAGGGCCGCAAATACCTCCTTCCTACTCAAGGCATCTGCCACGTTGTTGTGCCTCCCCGATTTATGCTCCCACACAAAGTCATATTCGGCAAGAAACTCCTACCACCGGGCTTGTTTTGCGGATAACTTCTTCTGGGTCCTGAAAAACGTGTTAGCAACATTATCTGTTCAGACAACGAACCTGGTTCCCAGCAAATACATGTTGGGGCGCGTCCAGTTGCATGCATCACATGCATGCGGTGCGGAAGAACAAACAATTTGTTCTGGAACGTGCCTAGAAATCCCAAGATTTTGTATCCGTCCAAAGAGTCAAACCAAAAACGACCAAAGAAGACCGTCTCTAACGGTATCCACGCAGAGGATGGAGGAATCA
>JAOTAX010000008.1:32229292-32242488 GCA_025629825.1 Erythroxylum guanchezii | reverse complement strand
GATACAATTAAAAAATTACAAATACACTTCAAATAAATATTGATACAATTATAAAATAATCAATGAATTACATCTTTGCAATCGTATTATACTGTAGGAGCATTTTCGTCATTGACACTGTTTTTTAATTCTATTCACTGCAACCAAACACATTTCTGTCCTCAAAACGGAGACAGTTTTTTCTATTATGTCCATCGCAACCAAACACCTCACTGCCTCTAATTTTTGTTCTGTTCTGTCTTCAAATTTTTGTCTCATTTCGTCTTTGCATACTAAAGACGGTAACTAAATGCAGCGTAAGAGTAGCTAAGTAGAATATAAGACATTTGAGTATTTTAATGCCATGATGATGGAACTAGAGGATCTAGATGGATTTCGTCTTCAGGCTTTGAATAATATGGTTAGACAAAAAGAAAAATGGCAAAGTTTTACAAAAACAAAGTTCATAAAAGGCAATTATAAGAAGGTGACTTGGTGTGGAAAGTGATTTTGCCACCTGGAACGAAAGATATAAAGTAGGTAAAATGGTATCCTAATTGGGAAGGGCCATTTAGAATTCATAGGGTTTTAAAAGATAACTCCTATTGATTATCTAGCTTAGAAAGCAAACTTCATAAATGTTTTATTAATAGGAAGTATTTGAAACCATATTTTCCTACTGTGTGGGAGAGATCGGGTGTGAGAGAACAAGAGTAAAATTCTCCAACAAATGAGCGAAAACCAAAATAATTGTTCAAGTAATAATTATTTGAAATTCAAAACCTAATAGGCCAGCCTATGGCCAATAAATAATTTGTGAAGCATGCATGTGGCCAATTCAAAGCTAACCCAAGTCGAAATACCGAATCTCACCTTATTGCATGTTTAATCCGAGAAACTTGATCTTCTTTAGCTTGCTAGACCTGTTGTTTCCATAGCTGACTTCTTCCTTTTGCAGCATCAATGATTTTCCAAGCTCTTTAGCCATTTGCTTAACCTCACTGAATTCTTGGTTAAGTTGTTAGCCATCTTGCTTTAGAGTCTCTTAATCAGCTTGGCGACTTTTTCATGCTCATCAACTTCATCCTCTAAGGAGTTGAATTCTTTATTTAGCTCTTAAATCTGTGCTATGAGGTTTTTAACTTTAGCCTCCTCTGCTTTATAATCTTCCAAGCATTTTTTAGAAGGCTTAGTTTCTCGAAGTACATAACTTGGTCATGATAGGATTTCTGAAAGGAGGAGATTACTTTTTGGGTTTTGGTCAGAAGTCCTTCAATAGTAGGAGATTAGGTCACAAACCAATATAAGACAAAAATGTTTAGAAAAGAGCTGCACTAAATTTCAGTTAAGCATTGGAGTTCTTGCTACATTGTAAGTTTCAGGCACTCCTCGACTCTTGTCAACTCTTTCGAATTAATTGGTGGCATAGCACTGGAAGGAGTGTTAGATGAGCCACCTTAGGAATCCTAGATCAAAGACTTTCTCAAAAGTTGTTGTTACAACAGGTTTTCGGTACACCTGATTTGGAGCCTAAACTCAAACCCTTGAAGTTGAAATGACACATCAAGTGGATTGGGAAATTGGGCAGTTTTCGTTTCTTTGTGTCATACTATGCTCTTTTCTATTTATCTATTTATTAAATATTTTTAAAATTTACGCGTAAGAGACATGTAAATAGTGACAATGACTAGAATCAATTCACTTATATTCGTTTCTGTGTACTAATATGTGATCCTCTTCGTTTATTCATTCGTTCAAAAACGAGCAAAGATTAGCACACAGAAACGGTGAATTGAAGCCACTATTTGCATGTCTCTCGCACGCGTAAATTTTAAGACTACAGCTCATCCCATTATTCCGAGTCTGCCTTCAAATTACTTTGATTCCACATGTAACTTGATGTCATGTTCTCATAATGACTGAGGGATTTACCCTCTGACGAGATGTTGACGTCTCCATGGGTTAGACTATTTAAGGAAACCTAGGAATCACTTATTTTGACACTCTATTTATTTGATGCTATGTACTCCTCTTAAAAAATAAATTGGGATATGTAGACTCATAATATATTTTTTTCCTTAAAAAAAACCTATTTGAAAAAAGAAAACAGTGTTTGTAGAGTGAGTCGATAAGTGGTTCTTCTAACTTAAGTGAGGTTGCAGATTTAAACCATCCTCATATATTCAGCTGTTTAAAATTTAGGGTCAAAATTTTGTTTTTTGCAAAGGATTTACCCAGCTCAAGCGAGAATTATTTTAAGTGTGAATGACTTAAAAGTAGCTTCTTATAATTAGAATCCTCTTAAGACATTTTGTAAGAGAAAACAAAAAAAGAAGAGTTTATAGATAAATTTTAGAACAAAACCCAAATCTAATAGTTGCCTTATTTGTTTTTTATTTTTATTTTTGTTTTTAAATTACAACATAAAAAAAGAAATATAACCAAACCAAATTATTTTACACACGGGAAAATGAAACAGCCGTACAAACAGAATACAAAGATTCGGACACATGAAACTCGGGATTTGCTTCTTTATTTATTCCTCTCATCAGTCTGCACCGCCAAACAAATTCATCAAACGAACACCTTCCTGCTCCTTTCGCTGCCTTCCCTTTCCCTTTCTCTCTTAAAGAACCCAGACAATGCAGAGGCCTATTAATCAGGACCGACGCTCCAGATCCTCCAGGCCCGCCACCGTTCACGGCTGTGCCCAATCCGGAGATCTTTCTGGCTTCCAAAAGTTGCTCCGTGACAACGCTTCTCTTCTTAATGAACGAAACCCTGTCGTATGATTCCCCCATTTCTTCTATATCTTGCTGATTATTTTTTGCATTAAGGATGTGCGCATTTTCACGTCTAATCATTCTTCCATGTGGGTTTTCCTTTTCGTTTCTTGTTCCTAATTGGTGACGGAGACTTGTTGCGATCAGTCGTAAAGATTATACTTTTTAGGTTTCTCCTGGAATTTAATGGCTTTTCATATTTTTTGTTTATTCGTTGGTTGGATTTCTGGGTTGTCGTTGGTTGAATATAGATCCGCATGGTTTACTTGTTTGACCTCCGTTTACTTCGTTGCTTTCGTTGCGAAAATTCCGCAACCTTTTCCAAGCCCAGCAAGATAAAGCTTTTGTCTTTTTCAAATATTAATTTCAGGATGCGGTTGATAACTTTCGTTGAGATAGGAGTAGTGAGACCTGTACTTCAAAGGACAAGGAATTGAGAAACGGTTTTGTTGACGCGATCAGGGATGATGAAGCCAGATCTAGGGTACAGATAATTGTATGGAGATGGGTGACTTTGTTCTCTTCTAGGCCATCAAGATTTTAGCATACTTTTCCAAACCTTGTACTTATTAAACCCTTGCTAATGGGATCTTATCTGTTGTATTCTGGAGAAGGCTGTCTGGATTCTGGTTATGTGGTCTGCATTACTTGGTTGATAAGGTTGTCGTGTCAAAGGGGTTAATAATTGCTTGCAATGCGGAGACTGCGGATAGGCTTTAGGACAAGCTTGATGCAGCAGAAGCCGTGAGTTATGGCTTCGGTGTATTCTTGGGTGCAGTACACTGATACTACATACTGATAAATGTTCCAATCTTAATTTCCTTGACTTGATTGTTATGAGTAATGAGAAGAAAGACGATGAATCTCTCATGTATTAGAAATGGATTCGGGTGCAGAGTAGTTACTTTTAGGGGTTAAGATCATATCTGGAATGCCATATTGGCTTAGGGCAACTACACCAGCCAATCATCAAAAAGTCATAACCATTAACAGTAAAGAGCTGAGATATATTGATTTTTAACTTAATTGACATTTTCTTATATTTCAGTGTTGGCATCATTCAGCATACATGACTTTTTTTATAGATTTTGTAATGTGTATGCTTTTATGGCTTTGACTCAACTTGATCCATGTTTATAAATGGTTGAACTTTGCCCTTCAATTGTTGTGCAACTATCCTTGTAACTCAACTGCACTAGGTTTAGAATCAAATGCACAATTGAGTGTGCTTCCTCATTTAATTTTCCTTTTTCTATTTGATGTTTTATTTTATTGTTTTAACTGCAGATGGCCCAAACTCCACTTCATGTTTCTGCTGGTAACAATAAGGTTGAAATAATTAAATATTTGCTCAATTGGCAAGGAGCAGAAAAACTTGAACTGGAAGCTAAGAATATGGTAAGCATAGTTTGCATTTTATGTACACTTCTATAACAAGTGGTGTTTATTCACTCTTGAATATCAAATCCACTTTTGTTAATTCTTGTCTTTGATTGTGGGAGTTGATGGACTGAATGTTGCAGTATGGAGAAACTCCATTGCACATGGCAGCTAAGAGCGGGTGCAATGAGGCTGCGCAGTTGCTGTTATCTCATGGTGCATTTGTTGAAGCTAAAGCAAATGTGAGTTTCCTTAGCAATTCTTTACCCATTTTCTGTTGAGTTCAATTAACAATGGAGAGTATGGAAATGATTTTTCTCATTCTGCTCCGTTTGTTTTTGGTTGCATATATTCAGAATGGAATGACACCATTACACCTTGCCGTTTGGTACTCTATCAGGGCAGAAGACTGCTCTACTGTCAAAACTTTGCTTGAGTATAATGCTGATTGCACTGCAAAGGATAATGTAGTTCACATTTTTATTTGTTGAGGATTATTACATTAGTTTTATTTCTTTCTATCTTGTGGATTTAGATATAGAACATTGGATTGGCAGGAGAGGATGACTCCTCTGGATCATCTTGCACAAGGTCCAGAAAGAGTGGAGTTGCGTGAATTATTGCTCTGGCATTCTGAAGACCAGAGGAAAAAAAGAGCACTTGAAGCGTGCAGTCAAGCAGAAGCTAAGATGGAAGAACTTGAAACTGCACTTTCTGGGATCGTTGGGTTGCATGAGCTCAAGTTACAGCTAAGGAGATGGGCAAAGGGGATGCTTTTGGATGAGAGACGCAGAGCCCTTGGATTGAGAGTTGGAGTAAGAAGACCTCCACATATGGCCTTTCTAGGAAATCCTGGGACAGGTAATGTGAATTTGATTTGATTGTCATAGTCTTTGTAAACCCTGCTGCATTAAAGGGAAGGAACTAGAAAAGGAAGAAAAGCCATTAACCACTCTGTTGTGTCCTTTTCTGAGTGACAGTTCATCTATCTTTAAACTTACCTGGACGCAGAACATAAATTCATTTATGTATAATCATATGTACATTTTATTTTTGATTCTATTTGGCTCAGTAGGTTTTGTAGTTTTTTAGTCTGGGCTTTTTCAAATAGAGGATTGGTAACTTGCAGTTTTTCAATTTGTTTTATTTGATACAAGTTCTAAGCATATTAGAGAAACTTATATGAGAAGTAAAAGAAAAAGTACGGACAATGCTTCCTCTTTTATGCTAGTTCATAATCTGTCTCCTGTTTATAAACAAAATGTTTAATACTTCATACAAATTGGAAAGATTCAATTAATTCGTCAAAAGACTTAAAATTCTGGTCTAGAAAAGATATAGTGCAGAACTATCCAAATTTTAAATTTAAATATGGCACAAGTAGAATTTGTTCCTCCTTAATCACTTTGCAGTTTCTCATATTGGTTCTATTTGTTTATTCTGATAGCCAGATTGTTTTTCATTTTCTACAGGGAAAACCATGGTAGCGCGTATACTTGGAAGGCTACTCCATATGGTGGGCATTCTGCCTACTGATCGGGTGACGGAAGTGCAACGCACGGATTTAGTTGGTGAATTTGTTGGTCATACTGGACCTAAAACTAGGAGGAAGGTAAGGACAACATTTGGAATCAATATTTATCCTATTATTGGGAACCCGATATTGGTTTTCTTTTGACAGATTATAGAAGCAGAAGGGGGGATTCTTTTTGTAGATGAAGCATATCAGCTTATTCCGACCCAAAAAGCAGATGATAAGGACTACGGGATAGAAGCTTTAGAAGAGATCATGTCGGTTATGGATAGTGGAAAAATTGTAGTGATATTTGCAGGGTATAGCGAGCCAATGAAGAGGGTGATAGCGGCCAATGAAGGTTTCTGCAGAAGGGTGACTAAATTTTTTCATTTCAATGATTTTACTGCAGAAGATTTGGCAAAGATTGTTCACATCAAGATGAATAGTCAAGAAGAGGATGGTTTACTCTATGGATTTAAGCTACATTCTTCATGCAGTTCAGATGTTGTTGCGACACTGATAGAAAGAGAAACAACTGAAAAGCAGCGTAGGGAGATGAATGGTGGAATGGTTGATACAATGCTGTCTAATGCTAGAGAAAATTTGGACCTCAGGCTTCATTTTGACTGTGTAAATACTGAAGAGTTGTGTACAATAACCTTAAAGGATCTGGAAGCAGGCATTCGGTTGATCTCGCGGTAGGGTAACGAAGAAGATATCAATAGCTAAGCAGACTAGTAAGGAATTCATCATTCTTCGTTAATGTTCCATTTCCCAATTTGAGAGTTTGCGTATGTACTACTTCTACTGAGGGCCTTTTTCATTGATTTTTTTTCCTCAGATTCATTCATTATTTAATTGTACCAAAAAAGAAATTTCTTTAAATAGATTATAAGTTAAAATTTGAACCAAATCTACAAATGAAATTATTCTTCTTGTTTGAGTAACATCTCAATCAACATGTTCAAGCGTACAAGAACCTACTGTGATCGAACTCAATTACAAAAGAATGAAAAGGTTTGTCTGTTTGTTTAATCTTGTCATGGCGTTTGTATCAAATGCACAGTTCTTTTCCAATTGTGAAATCTGAATCACATGCCAATTGTTTTCCTATCTTCATGGTGCATGGATTGAGCAATTTGTATCTTGTTAGGAATCTCCGTCGCCATGTCCATGTCTCATCTTCACCTTTGCGTGCAAGCTACAGATGGGATTCACCATCAAACCTATAATATTTTTTAGAAGATATGGCTTAATTTAATTGTGAGTATAAAATTGAGAATGTAAGAAAAGAGATATTTTTTTAGTCTGTTTATTTGGCACATGAGATCAAACGTACGTGCGCATGATATCATATGAGCGCAACTAACCAGAACCAGAGAGGCTTGCTCTTTCAACGGCCAAAATTTTCTGGCTACCCAAACACACCATCGTCTGTGTAACTGTAATTATGGTGTCAATACTCTCTTCTACTTCTTCTCTCGCTTCAACTTCAAGGACCGATTCTTCATCATCTTCTCTTGGGCTTATCCAATTTAAAACTAAACTCAACCCCATCTTCCCAAGACCATCAATTTCATATTCTTCTCTCCGCCGCTCTGCAAAAGCCTTTTCTTTCTCTTCCAACAACACCCTCCTAGACGAAGATGTTTCGGCCTCTCATTTCTTGCAGAATAATTCGATTGCTGATTTTATGAGGTTCAAGATAGGCTCTGGCAATAGCGGGGCCGAGTTGCAGACCGCTGTTGTTAGTTATAGAAAGAGATTCCCTTGGTCACTTCTCAAGCCTTTCCTAAGGGTACTCTCAACTGGGTTTGCCTCAGTTTTGATTCTCTCACTTGCCTGGTTTTAAAAATATTACTTTAATTATGCAGGTAGATTTGGTTTCAACCATTCACATTGCGGATAAAGAGTATGCTCTATCTTTCTTTAATTTGCTTCTCCTTTTAATTATTATGGAATTATCGATTGATTTATTACTGTTAAAACCTTAGCTTTGATGTGTTTTCTCTGGGAGTTTGCTAAAATTTTACGTGTTTTATCTGACGTTGTGATCTCATGAATTTTTGATTTACCAGGAAACGCGTTCATGAGTCTTTTTTCTTTTTCCTATCTTCTGTGTTGACTTTCGCGTGCAGGTACTTTGAGACTCTGCAGAAGGAGCTTGACAATTATGACTGTGTACTTTATGAGATGGTCACGAGTAGGGAGAGCCTAGAGAATAGAAGAAATCCTGCTGCTGCAAAGAAACTGAAGGGTTCGCGCACCAAGGGATTTAGCATCATAGGATTTATTCAGCGACAAATGGCTAGAATTCTTATGCTTGATTTCCAGTTGGACTGCCTCGATTACCAGGCTGACAGCTGGTATCACGCTGATCTTGACTATGAGACTTTCCAGCTCCTTCAGGTTAGATTGGCTGTCCCTTTTGCAGGAAATTGATGTTATGCGCAAAATTTTCTCCCTTTCATGTTTGATTTGGTCATCAACGTATCAGTTGGATTTGCGGTCTTGTGCTCTTCCAAGAAAGATGAGGTCCTGTCAGAAATGCATGGGACTTTTGCATGGAGGTTTCCTGTTTGACAATTTTGGAAGCTATGTTGCAAGAAAGCTCTTGTTCTTTTCTTAGTTCTTCCCACATAAAGTTGTTCCAAATGATTCTTAGCTACTAGTGGTTTTAAACTCAACCCTTTGTACATGGCTCTTTTGTTCTCATTTGAATACATTCTTCGACATTTTATGGCATGGAGTTTATGAAAGATCAGCTTCTAGATCTGATGTTGCATAAAAAAATTTACAGCTCGAAAAGGGTGAAAGTTTCTTCACATTTGCTAGAGATATGACACTTAAGTCAACAAAAGCCTTGATGCAAACTAGTTCGGTCAGGGAAGACCTTGGTCCTTGGAGATCGAAACTTCTATGGGCTTCTAGAGTACTTCCTATGCCACTTGTAGGCCTTTTCATCATTGGAACCGTTTGTGATGTGGGACTTCAAGCCTCAGAATATCCAGAGCTAGAAGCACTGTCTAGGCTTGACTTTGGTGCTGCAATGAAGGTTTTCCTGGCAAGGCGCCTTACATCTGAGTAGGTGCTCTCCACTAGTCTGCTTTTCTTATATGATATGAACCTTGATTAGCTCTGTGCTGCGATGAGATTACTTTGGTAAATTCTGGAGTTTTCTTTTTATACTTATTTCTGGGGAAAGAAACTTCACGGGAATTACTTGGTGTCCTGTTTATAATAAGATATACAAGTAAAGGTGCAGATATGCCATTGGATTATACTTTGATATTAGGACCATTTTCGATGACGATGTGTCTAGCTTAGGCAAAAATGAGAAATAAATGAACCGAGTAAGAACAGAATGGACACACCATGCCAACTGCAATTGTTGGTTGATTTGAAGCCAGACATTAACATTCTTGTCTTTAGGTCTATTGGTACTCTTTGTTTCCTCTTATAGCTGAGGCAATTTTTGGTCACAAATGAATACCATGTTTGACGACTCATGAATTACGAATATAGCACAATCATTACCTGGAGAATGGGTAATAAGAAAAAGGATCACAGATCTGTACACACAGTCATCAATCACCTAACTGCTAAATGATGGAGGAACTTTAGAAGCCTCCTGCCACTAGGTTCAAATTCTGGTTTAGCCATTTATCCTTCTTAATGTACCAACTAAGAAATATGTTGTGTGATGATAAAAAAAGAAGCAATTGTTATCTTTTATGAATGTGTCCATTAGTTAAGGGACTGAATGAAGGGATATTTTAAAGGTTCACACAGGAGACTGCGGATATAGAAGAGCAATCAGTTATCATTGGTGAAAGAAACAGAGCTGCTACCGAAGCACTTCAAAGAGCAATTGATGACGGTCACAATACAATTGCCATATTATACGGCGGTGGCCACATGCCAGACTTGGGAAGGCGTTTGCGGGAGGAGTTTGATTTGGTCCCTTCTCGCGTTCAGTGGGTGACAGCATGGTCTATAAGGAACCGAGTATTGAACACCAGTTCCCTTCCTTTTCTGAAAACAATAGCCAAAGTTTCAGGTTGGCCATTGAACCGCTACCAGACATTGGCATTGCTCATCTTTTCATCAGTACTTGCATTAGATCTATGGTTTTGGGAGCTGTTTTTTGGCACTTCATTCAAGTGGCTTTCCTTAGCTGCCAACGAATTCAATCATTACATCAATAATATACAGATGATGTGAAACGTCATATTGTTGATATGAACAGAGTGTAGGAAGGAAACCTCCCTGATGTACAGATTTGAAGCTCAACATTGTATGCAAGAAGCAAGTTATATCCTAGCCATTTTGCTAGGGAGATCTCAATTGTGGCATGAAGTCCACCCTTGTGTTAGGTTAAGTTCACTAGATGTTTTGCTAAATAGTGCGATTACTTGTATTTTTTTTAATTTATTCCTCATCTACAGCAACACTTCTCAATCATTATATTGACATCGTTGGTTTGGATGAGAAAATTCAGGTTCCATGGCACCAAAATTAGTGCATCTTCTTTGATAGTTGACTGTTTCAGGTCGGGTTGGTATTACCTAGTACTTGTGCCAGCTTTTATCCAAGACTGCCTCGATGAACCTTCTTTTATTTTTTGCTTGTTGATTAGATTCATATATTTGCCATCTTTCCATGATTAATTTTGGCTACACTCATAAAAGCTTCAGCACAACACGGTGACCTTCTAAAGATTACCATACCTTGGGGCTAGGTTAATCTAAGCCAACGCCAACACTTGTATGATTACACATACACAAGTATAGAAAACAGGGATATGGAGTCATACGGCCAAAAGGGAGTCATTTTGTTCAAACTGACATTTGCCCACTCAGACTCTTCTGGAGATGGAAACTCATAGTGTATGACTCTATCCAAAGCTTGCTGTTCCTTTTTCCCTAACCAGCCAACAATACCACGAAGAAGCAACGGCAATTAGAACACCGTTTGAGGTCCAGCTAAGAAATCAATAAAAATAGGGCAGGAAGGTGTCCTATTTTATGGGAAAGAAATCGAAAACATGTACGCTGCGTATAACTGAGATTCTAACTCCATTCTCTCCCTACCTCCCACCTCCTCTCCTCGCGCGGGATGAGAATTCGGTCTTTTTTGTTTTAATTTTAAACATTATGGATCATCTCGAGATCGGATTGCAGAAGAAGAAGCAATGTTTACTTTGATAGGAAGCGAACTAGCTAGGTCAGCCAAGTTTCGTCTTTTTTTCCCATAGCACCCATCAACACATGAACATCTTTCTTCCATTCTTCTGTGTTTGTTTCATTCCATGTCCACGCTGCTTTTACTCGACATGCATGTTTATACTTGTTGGATTTGAACATTCCTACGTGGAAATATATTCTTAGTCCTTAACCATCAATCATATAAAGAAATGGAAATCAAAATCTTTGTCATTAATGCAAAGGCCAGATTGCATTGTTTCCTTCCACCAAACAACAAAGAATGATTAATCAGGGATTACTTGCATTTTCCTTCAGTTCTTACCATACATAAGTCGGATGGAAATAATTGTTTGAAGATAAATCCTTCAGTATGCTACAAACGTGGGCAACCAATTATCTTCTTTTCTTTTTTGTTCTTATCGTTTTGCCAAGTAGTCATGCTCTTGCATAATTTCAGAGTGATTGAACATTCGTGCAGAACCTACTCAAAGCTTGATTAAGAGGTGCAAGGCCTAATGCAAAAAGATTGAATATATACCCGAGTTCCCTCTTCTTCATTAAGTCTTTTGCCGTGCGACCAAATGCTTCAACCACCAAGAGCCCACACCCAGGTACGAATGTTCTTCAGGAATCCCATTTCAATATATCCAATTCAGATCCAGATGCTGCATACAAATAATATGTCTTGTCTCGTTTATTTCCCAAAATCGTTTTTCCGTCTAACCATAGTACTCACAGTATACAATATAATTCCAGTTACATTGATAAAGATCTTAAATTGATTATGAAACTGAGCCCATTAACGTCTCATTGCTTATGAGGATCTTTTGTTTACGATTCTGTACTCTTTAGTTTTGTTTTCTTTTCTGCTAGCTTGGGTGACAAATTATTTACTTCTAATTATAACTGTGGCACAAATTTTTCTTACGATTTTATTTATTTTTTAAATGACTCCTATTATTTTAAAATTTTGATAAAAATTTTAATATACATCTTTTTTTAAAAGATTTAAGGGTAAAAAAGATCGATATGATATAGGTCCAAAATATTTCAAAAAGAAATTAGAGTCCAGCATAAACTTAATTGAGATTAGGCTGTTGAGCTTAAGAAAGTTCTTTTTCATTTATATATAATAAAAATCTATATTTTTAATACATTTAAAATGATATTAAATTAATTATTTTATACAAATCTTATTTCATTATATAACAATACTAATAAATAACATGATTAATATGTTATAATAATTTTATCCAAATATATTTATTTATATTTATTATTTATACATTATTTTAACTTAATAATAAATTATTTATATTTTATAAAAATAATATACTTATAGTAATTGATGAGGTAAGATTTTTTTTTAATAATTGTGGTAAGTCTAAGTCTAGTGGGTCAATGTAATAAAAAAATTTAATTAATACTAGTACCAAGTCTAATAGACCAATAAGATATACAAATTGACTAACATTAGCATTAAGTCCAATAGGCTAATATAATAAAAAATTTAATCAACAGTAACACTATTGTTAACAATGGGTTATGTCAGAACAAGTTTGTGGTTGTTTGAGCTAGACCAAAACCCATTTTAGGCTGCTCAAAATCCAAATGATCCTAACCAAAATTTTTTATTAACATCCTTTTCGACAATTTGTTGTTAAGATGAGAGTCACCGTTGTTAGTCCCTATGGACACGTAAGAGGGAGGGAGTGAATTGAGTTTTATAAAATTCAATAATTTTTCTAACTATTATACTAAATTAATAACAATCAATAAAGGATAAGAAAATTACTTAGTAATAAAACAATTGAGCTATAATTTAAATAGGACAAGGAAGATAGTATGCGAACTTATTTATAGTAGTTCAACAAACAACCTTTGCCTATGTAATTATTCTTTCAAGGTTGAATAACCTTTGTATAATCTTTCTCGATAAAGAAGAATTCTTTTTACAATCGTCTTCTAAAGTGAAGAGGAATTTCAATCTCACTTGGATCACTCTCAAGTACAATAATATATTCGCCAGACTAAGTATCATAACTTAAATTTCCTTACTTTATCACTTGATAACTCCCAAATGGGTTACTCACAAAACTATGGAACACTGATATTCAAATGACTAAAAAACTCTTTAAAATGTATGTATACAACATTCAAAACCTTCTTGATACTAAAATCAAGGAAAAAACACTTATTTATAGTATTTTGGGACCCCAACTAGTCATTAGAGTCAAGAACTAGTTGTTACAATTGTTATATAAAAGGCATTAGTCAATTGATATGTAGTATGCATTAAAAGCTCTAGATTCATTAAAATATTCCCCAAAC
>JAOTAX010000008.1:32188470-32198992 GCA_025629825.1 Erythroxylum guanchezii | reverse complement strand
ACGGGAGGTCCGATGATTCTGGTTATTGTGTGAGAAATATAGAAGTGTGTTTTAAAACCCTTGCAGGTTTGGGTTAGGTTAAATGCAACCGTTATGCTGCCGAAATTTTGGTAGAAAGAAAGGAAAAAAAATGAATCGATATTAGTTAAGATATGATTCGTTGATCGATAGGTTGGGTTCCGGTAATGGTATCCAACACAAAGATCGTTAACAAGAGCTCAGTCTAATTTTTTTCCTGATGAGCCATCTAGCTCTTTGTTTGTTCGACCACATGAAGGAGTGGCCAATGAATTTGAGATTAGTTAACCTTACATGATCTACACAATCCCACGAATCTGTTAAGGAAGTTCGTAGGTTGATATTGCCCTGTGCTTCTGTAGCATAAAGGGTGGAGTTGAAATCCCCACTAACAAGCCATGGTTATTGATGGTAGCACTAATTTGTCATATGGTGTTCCAAAGATCTCAATGTTGGAATTCAAAATTGCTGGCATAAATAAAAGAAACGTGCAACTCAACATTCCCCTGCATAATTTGTACATGAAGGTGCATAAGTTGGTCAGTAGCTTCGAGGAGATCTACTTTAGCCTCCTCTGAGTTGTAACAAACAATTATCCTTCCATAAGCATGATAAGTATGATTAGAATAGACTCTCCATTGAGATCCCAAAATATTCAACTTATTAAGATTCACCAACCTGATTTTTGTTTCCAATAACCCAAGTAAGATAGGTTTTTCATGCCATACAAAATCCTTCAGAGCTAACAATTTTGAAGGGCAATTTATTCCTTTGACATGCAATGCCAAGATAGTCATATAAAATTAGAGGTGGCTTTGAGGTCTTTATCCTTGCCTCGTTGGGATTTTCTTTTTGAAAGGGAGTGAGAATTACCACTGTCTTCATCCTTAGAAAAATCTTGAGCCGAGCTTGGATTACCCCCTACCACAGCCATATTGTCGTAAGAAGAAACATTAGTGTATGATGCCTCTTTGTGCTCAGAGTCAACTTCGACAGGAAAAGTAACAACATAAGGAAGGGTATTTTTCGCAACATTTGAATCATGCAAGGGGCCATTACCCAACTCTACAAGACCTCTGCTTTTCCATAACTTGCTGGCCCAATGCATAATAAGAGGGAACGGTGGTCTTTGGTCTAGTAAGAAGCTGACTAAAGTAGATTTCCATGAGTTAGCGCCTTCTTGAAGTGTAGCAAGATCTGGATAGACGATGACTTTTCCTTCAATTTTAGTCGGCAGCTTATAGGAGAGTGTAGAGTCTATGGTGTCGCCTACCACTTGTTTCCAGGTTTGCGGGGGGCTAGAGACAGCACCAAGAATAGGAGTTTGTGGAGGAGGATGTGGGAGGGCTAGGTCAGAAGGTAGAGGTGGGAAATCTTCAGCCTTGGGTGGGGAGGAAGCGGACATAGTGACAATGGGCGGGAAAATTTGAAAAGCAGAGATGAAAGGGGAAGGTCGGGGAAGTGCTGTCCAAACGGCAAGAAAGAGTGGAGATGGTTAAGAAAGGAAGAAGGGCTAAAAGGAGGAAGAAGAAATGCGTGGAAAAAGGGTTGGAATCTAGATCAGGCGAGGGGAGAATCGGCGAAAAATCTAGAGGGAAACATAATTAAGATCTTACAATAGTATCTTGATTCAAGATTTTTGGTCTTAGGGAAGGCGGAAAACAATGATGAATAAAGACGACAATTTGTTCACTAATTTCCTTTGCATATTTAAAAATGAAATATTTTCATTTTAACATTTCAATAATCAAATATTAACAAAATTAATAAATAAAATTTCATAAAAGCCTTATTAATAGAGATGCCATCGGTTTTGGGTTAATATCACTATCAATTTGATAAAAATTTAATAAAATTCAAATATTTTTATAAATATTAGAGAATAAATTAGTGTCAAAACTCCATTCAAAAAAAAAATTAGTGTCAAAACTAATAATAAAGATTATCGTAAACCTTTTCTCGAAAATTGAACAACTCGTACCTTTTGTCTTGATACTAATAACTAAATAAATTTTTATTTTAAAAATAAAAAATTAGAAATAAAAAAACAAAAACCAATCCATTATAATTAAAAAATAAAAGTGAAACCAAGCATTTTATTGTTTAATATTAATTAAATATATCATATTTAATATGAATTATTAATTATAATTATAATTATAATTAATATTTTTATTTTATTTTAATAATTAATTTAAAATAAACTAATTATTTTAAAATGTTTTATTTTCAGAAAATATAGAATTTTTAATATGTATTATTAATAAATATTATACAAGATAATAAAAATGAAATCATTTACATAATTAATATTTATATCTAACCTTTACTTAATATTTATTTATTTTTTGAAATAAAAAAAGTTAAATACATTGACATTTTATTTAAAAGAACATCAAAATTAAAATAATAAAAAACAAAATTGTAATGAAAAATAGAAGTGGGACCAAAATACCCTTGAACTATTTCCATAGAGTAGTACAACATGATAATTTTTGATATAGAATGATTTTTTTAGACAAAACTATAGAAGGAAAATAAAAAATCAATTGGTTAAAATTTTCATTTATGTTTTAAACTTGATTTATTATTAAAATATATACTTTGAATTATCTAATTTTAATTAATAAGAAGAATTATGACTAAGATAATTCAATTATTAAATTTTTTTAATATTATAACTAATTTATAATTAATTAAAATATTTTAAATTTGAATAATCATTTAATACATATATTATAAATTTAACATATCTTTAAAATAAAATTTTAAAATTGTAATTTATGATATGTTTATTATAAATATTTAATAATTAAAATTTCTATTACAATAAATATTAGTTAGTAAATAAAATGTTTTAATTTTATTTTTTATTATTTACTTAAAATTAGTTATTTAAATTAATTTAGAAAAGTAATTTATATCTGAATTTTCTTTAATATCATTAATAAAAATGCAATTACATGGATATTAACATTCTAACAACTTTTTGTTTTATTTCAAAGAAAATAAGAACAAAAGCATAAAGAAAGAAGTGCAACCAAATAATTTCTAAATTATTAAAAGAGCAAGGATGACAATAACAACATCACTTATCACCCAACCTCAATCTGATTGGTTATTAATTAAGGGTAGTGGGTCAATTCATAAATAATAGAATCATAAAATTATGGCATGCCTTTTGAATTTTATTTAGATCTAGTAGATGACTGGGTTTAATCTTTGATCATACAAAAAGCATGAAGTTGCTTTGGTTTTAGGTAGAAGGTTTAGATTTTGTCCATAAAATAAAACACTAGAGTTGTATAGAACATAGAGTTAACAGTGCAAAAATAGAAGCTAATGTATCTCACAAATTGTGAGTCAGGATAGGAACATGGTTGAAGAGATATTTGATTCTGTTAGGATAAGAACACATTTGAAGAAATATTTGATTTACTAACTATAAGATTCGCTTTTGGTTTATGATCGGAACATAGTTGAAGAGATAATTTGAGTTAGTAACTATAAGATGTTTTTCAGTTTAGGATATGAACATGGTTGATGAGATATTTGATTTGGTAAAATGTAAACTGTAGTTATGAAGTTGTCTTTTCAAACATTCCTGATACGTTGGTAACTTCACCTTCAGATGGGTTTGGCAACAGAAAACTTACTTCCATCTAAGAAAACGACGGCTCTATGACTGTCTCTATCCACATAAAGAAACGTGTCCCATGGATGTGCCACGGTAACTTTGCAATAAAACAAATCCTTCGCTCCTTGAAATCTGATAGCTCAAACATTAAGCCTATGGCAGGGGCTCCAATGGAGTCTTTTGAAATCAACTCACATGAAGCCGACGGCGACAAGAGATTTCTGGGTGGTGGTCCTCCTAGAAAGGCTCCAATGAATAGAGACGCACTTGCTTGTGCTCTTCTCGCCTCTACCACCTCTGTCTTATTAGGCTACGGTAAGTCCCCTCCTTGTCTTTAGTTTAATTGAATCGATTGGTGAAATTCCCAGATCTAGCTTTGGTTATATTTGTTTTCATTGAATGGCATCGGTAATTGGTGGGCCAGATATTGGGGTGATGAGTGGAGCAGTAGTTTTCATAAAAGAAAACCTCAGAATCACATCGACCCAAGTGGAGATTTTGGTGGGTATCCTCAATGTGTGTTCCTTAATCGGTTCATTAGCGTCAGGCAAAACCTCGGATTACATAGGCAGACGCTACACAATAGTTTTAGCCGCAACGTTGTTTCTGGTGGGTGCACTTCTAATGAGCCTAGCCCCGTCATACCCATTCCTCGTAGCTGGTCGCGTCATTGCTGGTATCGGAGTTGGCTACTCACTTATGATTGCCCCGGTCTACACTGCTGAGCTCTCACCCACCACGAGACGTGGCTTTCTGACCTCTCTCCCGGAGTTTTTCATCGTCTTTGGCATTCTTTTAGGTTACATTTCTAACTACGCCTTCTCAGGATTGCCTGTTCACGTGAACTGGAGACTTATGTTAGGTCTCGCTGCAATTCCTTCTATTTTCATTGGTTTTGGTGTTATAGCAATGCCAGAATCGCCTCGTTGGTTGGTGATGAATGGTAGAAATGATGAAGCAAGGAGGGTTTTGATCAAAGTTTCGGATACTAAGGAGGAAGCTGAATTCAGGCTATTTGAAATAACAAAAGCAGCTTCAGACTTGCAGTCCAAACAAATTAATTGGCGTGGCCAAGGTGTTTGGAAGGAGCTTTTGTTAAGGCCGTCTAAACCGGTCCGGCGAATGCTTGTTGCTGCCATCGGGATCAATTTCTTTATGCAAGCTTCAGGCAACGATGCTGTTATATACTACTGCCCGGAGGTGTTCAAGGACGCTGGAATCGGGAACAGGAAGAAGCTCTTCGGTATCAATGTGGTCATGGGACTTTCCAAGACTGCTTTTGTGCTGCTATCTGCTTTTTTCTTGGACCAGTTCGGTAGGCGGCCTCTATTGTTATTGGGGTCTGTAGGGATGACTATATCGTTAGCAGTGTTGGGGATGGCGTCCAAGTTTCTTGAGCATTCGATTAGCAATAACAATAGCAAGCCTGTCTGGGCTATTGCTGTGTCCATTGTGGCTGTTTGTGCATTTGTTTCATTCTTTTCTATTGGTCTGGGGCCAATTACGTGGGTTTACTCATCAGAGATATTCCCTATGAGGTTACGGGCCCAGGGTTCAGGCTTGGCCATATCGGTAAACCGGTTAGTGAGTGGGGTTGTGTCTATGACGTTTTTAACCATTGCCAAGAAGATAACATTTGGAGGAACCTTTTTCTTGCTTGCTGGAATAATGACGGTTGGTACAGTCTTCTTTTACTTGGTTATGCCGGAGACTAAAGGACTGGCCTTAGAAGAGATTGAATCTCTCTTTGAGGACAAACATACAAGTAGTAGTGACATTGGAATCGGAAGGGAAGCAAAGACTGAAGATGGACCCGATTAGTTTAAGAATCTTTCTCCTCACAAAGCCAACTACTGAGAAAGACCAACAACTCGAGCCAGCATAATGCACTGCGTTCTCAATGCAACTGGTCAAATTCTAGATCTTCCCTTGTGATTTAGAGTTTTATTAATGCTTGTCTTAAGGGATAGTTCATTTTAGCATAATCATAAATAATAGGGACTCTGTTTTACGCAAATTATAAAGCTAAAATAAAATGATTTTTTATAAAAAATAATTAGTCAATTAAAAATTAATCATTGCCCTATTTGCATTTACAAAGGTTATTTTTTAATAAATTTATTAGATAATTGTGAATGATTTTTATGTAATTTGAAGTAGGGTCCATAGTAGTAGACAAACGGGGCTTAAGTCCCCTAAAAAACCGCTATATATATATGTATCATTGTATCTTATTTAACGTGTTTAGTTAAATAATAAAATTTACCTAGAAACACATTTCTAAATTTACATACACTCAGAATTTAATAATATGTATTGAGGATTTATTATTGAGCTAATTTTTACTCCATCCAATCTGCTTAATCTGTTCTGAATGGTTAACCACACCATAGGTGCTAGATTTGGGGTATTACCTTTAAATTATACCAATCCACACGAAGTAACCTTGGAGGAAGATTGAAGGAAGAGCATAGAAGTTGTCTTATTAGAGAATATACCCGAGGAATGTCTAGTCCATATCATTCTATACTCAACATTTTATCTTAGGTTGTAGTAACGTAGAACTTGTTGCAAACATTCAAGCCCTTTGAATCTAATGTACCATTCATTTCCTTTTATCAGCTCCTTGACCCATACATTAGTTTTTTAACATGTACCTTAACTGAAAAATTCCAGGGAGTTTGTATAAAGGACCATAGTCATACTAGTTGTCAAACTAAAACCATGTTTCATTTCCATTACCAGCTATGCTTTTAACTTGTACACTGAGTACATCCATCAGGCTAAGCATTTTTTGTATTATCGAAAACATGCTTTCATTAGGCTTAAGCATTGAATTAAAGGCCTTCTTAAACCCACTTTTATTATATAATGTTTGTATGAGCCATTTATTCGATAACCTATAAATAGTTCTTACATGGAGAATGTTATCTCCTATGGTTTGACCCTTAACATAAGCTCATTGAGATTTACTTATAAATAAACTTATCGCCTCCTTCAACCTTTACACCATTATTTTATAAATGATTTTGAACAATGTATTCCAATAATAAATAGTTTTGAATTCCCTCATTGAGCTAGGTTTAGGAATATTGGGTACTATATAAATGAATTTTTGATTAATTTCCCTAAGCAGTGTTCAATTATTGAAGAATTCTATTATTACTTTGTGAGTTTGATATTTTTTCCATTGCTATAATTTTTTAAAAAATCATGCAACAGAGCCATCTAGTTCTGGAGCCTTGTTAGAGATAAGATTCCCTAATGCCATCTCTATCTTTGCAACTTTTATAAGTTTGGCTAGATTAGCAGCTTGCATAAGAGAGATGACTGGTGGAAGGAACGAGTTAATGGTCTACACTGGTGAGTCACATTTTGAACTAATCCCCAAAAACTCTCTAAAGTACGTAAAGACCAGGTTCTTCATTCTCACATGTCCTCAAACTATCATACCTATCCATTTATAAGATAGTTGGTCTTGTTAGTGTTCTTCCTAGTCAGGATAGCTTTTAAGAAATAAGTTGAGCATCTATCTCCTCCTTTTAACCAAGAGACTCAAGATTTTTGTCACAAAACTGAGTGATGAGCATCCAATGCCTTAATATAGTTCAACTAAGCTTACTTTTTTTTAATTCTAAAATTCGTATTCCTTGGATCCTCAACAAGTTTGCTTTTTGAGTTGAATTTAGGATCCTTTTGGCTTCCTTTATATCCAATATGTCACTATTAGAGAGATTTAAGTGTAAGACTTTAAGCGTATTTTCAACTTGACTGAGCTTCTTAACATATTTGTACTGCTTAAAACTACTAACATTCTAGCTCATGCTTTCTTCAACTGCCTTTTAAAAGCTCTTATTTAGCTAGGAAGTTAGATAACCTTAGCAGGGTTATGCAAGCCAGAACATATATTAATTTATGAACCTCCATAAGTAGTGATCAGAGAAAAGGGGCCAGTTAAATGTAACTTTTCTCCTTTGGAATTCAGTTAACCATTATTAATTGACCAATGCTCTATCTATCTTCCTTATAAGAAACTATTTTGCTATTTCTTATTGGACTACGTGAGTGATTCCATTCATATTGAGTTTGTTACCTTAAAATTTTGTAATCAATTCAAGAATTCACTATAAGGAGGTTTGGAATCCATGTGACCTTCAGATTATGAGAAAGGGTATTATTAAAGTCACTTATGATTAGCCAAGGCTCATTTATCCAAAAGGACATATTACATAAGTCTTGCTGAAGGGATTTTCTCTAAAAGGTAAGATATGCTGCATATATAAAACTTGAAACTTTATGTCCAGTCATTTTCAGAGTAACATAGCTATAGATTACTTGAACATTGGACTAGTGATTAGTTACCTAAAAAAAGTTACGGTTGTATGCCATAAGGATCCTTCCATTATTGTGTGCATCATAGTTAGTGAGTAAGGTCAAGTTTTTGTGAATGAACCAGAATTTTATGCAATTGTTTTCCTTGATTTTTGTTTCAACAAGGCCAATATGAATGGCTTTATTTCTACAAATAATCCTAAATAGCCACTATTTGTTACGGTTTTTTAAAGCCCTAACATTCAATGTAATAATAGGCATAGTAGGCCCAGGAGGGAGACTTTCTCCCCTTAGTTTTTTTTTTCCTTCCTAATCTCCTTATCATAAGGGTAAAGGTTTCCTAGAGTTTAGGCATTTTAGGAGCATCCTTTAACACTTCTTAGAACATCTCAGGATTTTAATATGTTGCCTCCTTTTTCATCACTTGAATTATTTAGTCTATATGTTCTAGTTCCTTAATCTCCTTTTTCAAGCTAAGTGATCTCTTATGTTTGTCTATATTAGTTTACTTATTTATTAACAATACCTCTTAAATGAATGCCAAGTAGGAACATTTATTGGGTTAGTTTCTTTTCTTAGCAATAGTTATTCATGTAACCTTTTTTTAAAGAGTCTCCTACTTGGCATTCATTTAGATTTGTTTTCTTAAGCCTCCATTGGTAAATGATTGAAATGGAAAACACTTCCAGGTTTCTACTAGCATCCAATCTTTTGAGCTTAAGAGTCTCAAGAAGCTCCTTGCTAATTTTAGCTTTAATACAAATCCTAGCTTAGCATGTTCTTCCTAAAGATGTAGTATTTTCATCCATGAGCAATGGCTTTCTAATGGAACTAGCTAGGTAGCTAAGTTCGATTATGCTTCAGTACTCCAAAGGTATGTGGAAATTATCCCAGCTTGGTATTATCATGAGTTTTGTCCTATCTAGCTTCATCTATGGCTTCTATAGTTAAATAATGATGTGTTTTCCTTGACAATTCCAAGGACCAAGGTTAAACAGTTTGGTTTACATTTACTTTTAAGCAAAAGAAGAACAAAAAGAGATTCTCATGATTAATAAATACTTTTTCCAGGCTTAGTTTGGTCTACTTTCCTTCTGGATAAGATTTCACTGAGGTTAATGAAGGTCTTTTCTCCACAAAGCAGCCAACTAAAGTTTTCAATCACTTTGAGTCTCCAGCTTGTAGGACTTCCATTGGTATAGAGATGACGTCAATGTCATTCTTTAAGGATTGAGAAATAAGATAAAGTTTGGTGTTAGGGTTATTGTCTGTCTCCTACCATTTGCGATCAAGTCTTCCTACTAGAGGTAACTTGACTTGATAAAACCAAAGTTAGAAGAATGGTTGCAAGGGTAGAGATAAGAGTTGGGATGGGGGGTTAATGTGGGAGTCAATTTAGAGCACTAAGAGGAGGCCTGGGTAAGGGGGGATAGGGAGAAGAACCTCTGGCAGAGGCATACTTAGAGAAGAAGGCCATATACATCCTTCTAAATTAGTTATCTGCCCAAGGTCTGAGTTAAGAGGCACCATTAGCTAGTTCACGGAAATACTAAACTAAAAACTATAACTTGGAATGGTGGGATCGAAGAATGGAGAAAAAGATAAAAATGCCTTTGGACAATAATTCAGGAGAAACCCCTAAAGATAGTAGAGGAAAAAGGGAAAGGATAGGAGCAAGGGGAAAAGCAAGGAAGAAGAAGGAGAGAGCTTAGTATAGGTAAGCAGGACTTAAGTGATAGGTTAGGTAAGGAAGTCGTAGTCGTGACAATAAGGAACTTGTGAGAAGGTAGAGAATTTTCTCACTATAGTCATCCTTCTATTTTTTCTCATTACCTATTTTACATGAATTTTAGTTAACAATATTTCTTGAGTATGATAGTTGGTGTTCAACTTTCATATGAATGATTCCTGAGAACATACATACATTTTTTATTTCATAAGTAATTGAAAATATAATTATTCATTATATATATGTATGGCATGATATTGACATGTATTTATACCTTTTCTTACACGCCTTTATACTTTTTCTTTCTTCTTGTATAATCTTAGAGTTTCAATTATGGCAAATGCATCAAAGAATATTGCTGCTAAAATCAATAAGGATTCGAAATTAAATGGTAACAGTTATGAAATTTGGAGCATAAAAATCCAATATGTGCAGCAGGAGTAAAAGTTTTTAAAACCGTTAAACATAACCATATATTTTTTTGAAGCAGGCAATACAACCCCCGAAAAGGACAATGATGTGTAATACACAGTATCTAGTTTACCCGGTACACCGAAATAAATCAGTATTTGAGATTGATGTTATTAAAAACAGGACAGTGAATAATAATTTTAGTGGCATCAAATAAATGATGTATGACATTTTTCGATGGTCACAGGAAATTATTCGAGCAGATGTTGAATAACCAGTACAAGGATGGCAATTTTGTAAATAAGTGGACATGAGGAGTATAAAAGGAGCTAGTTGGAGAATAAGACAAAAAAATTGTCTTCTTCTTCTCCCTCATTCACGACATCCACCATGGA
>JAOTAX010000008.1:32168101-32183468 GCA_025629825.1 Erythroxylum guanchezii | reverse complement strand
TTATTATTTAATAAGATTATTTTTTAGTCAAGGGTAAAAATGTCATATGAAATAATTGAATTCATTTTGATTTTGTTCCAAACAGTGTAATTGAATTCAATTATAATGTTACTGGGTTTGTTCCAAACAGTGTAAATTGAATTCAATTCAATCTTATTAATGTAATTGAATCCAATTCGTTAATGAATTCAATTCGAAGGTTTCCAAACACCTCGTAGGTGTTATTGAATAAATTCATCTTCAGTTAAGCACATATCATGTAGATGATATTTTGATTGCTTGTAGTGATTGTGAGTTTGTTAAGCAAATTAAAGACTGGTTATCATCTGAATTTGAGATGAAAGACATGGGTGAAGTTGTATATATTCTTAGAGTTATGATTTCAAGAGATCATACAAAGAGATTGTTGTCACCTTCTCAAGCTACCTTTATTTACAAGATTTTATAATGATTCCATATATGATTGCAAACAAATCGATAATCCTGTTAGTAAAGGCAAAGGTCTCAGTAAGAAATTTTGCCCATCAACTCCATAAGAAAGGGAATAAATATAAAAAGATCCCTATTTTAATGCAGTTAGAAGTCTCATATATACTATAATGTGTACAAGGCCGTATAATTATTATGTTGTAATGGTTAGCAGATATAGTTCAAATCTAAGATAAGCACATTAGAAAGGAGTAAAGAGAATATTGAGATATCTAAATGTGCTGTTGATTATACATTATGTTATTAAAGCAATGACCTACATATACAAAGGTATATGGCTATAAATTAGGGAGGAGATTTCAATGAGAGAAATCTACCTTTGTATTTGTTTTCTTACTTAACAATGGTGTCTATATCATGAAAACTAAAAAAAAAAATCTTATGATGTAATATCTAAAATGGAAACTAAATATATAACATTTTTAATATCAGTTACAAGAAGTCATGTTGACTTAAATGGTTATTAATTCATTTAGGAGTCACTAAAAGCAAAATTGTCTTAGTAACAATCAACTGTGATAGTAAAATAACAATTACTTATACTAATGACCCTAAATTTGAATATAAAACCAAACAAATAGATATTAAATACAATTATGTTAAAGATATAGTTACATGAGGTAATGTGAGCATGAAGTATGTATCTACATGAGATATAAAAGCAGACCAAATGAAAAAACTACTTTCTTACAATACATTCATTGGACTATGAAGTCACTAAGTTTACATAGATATTAAAATGTAATTAACACAACAATACAATGAATGAAAATACAATGAGAAATATAATTGGTTAACATTTCTCATTGTATTGTTATGTTTAAATGCAAATATGAGTTGACATTATTTATTTAGTAAGCATTGCATAGTATGTGATTATGAAATATGTTTATTTTAAATGACATATTTTACGTATGAATCAAAAAGTATATCTAACAGATAAAAAATTGGTTCTCTCATATGGACAATCACCTCTAGTATTTGTGATGACTGAAATGAGACAAGTTTTAATTTTATTATCAAGGTGATAATAAAAAGCAAAAGCAAGAAACTTAAACAAAAAATGTTGACTTAAATAATAAGTCTAAAGAAAATTGGTTTGAAGCAATCAAATGACCATCATATATGTCTTAAATTACTAGACAAGAGCTTAGAAAAGAAGAGTTTAAGAGTCGACTAGTGAACTCAAGTCAAACATTAAGTATGTTTAAACCAAAATATTTACGATATTATTTTCCTAAAAATCTTTTTAACTTTCCAAAAAAATACATGTACAATATTGCAATAATGAAAGAAATATGCTCCAAAAGGGAGTTAGTACCAAAGCATATGAATCTTATGATGTATATACAAATGACCATAAAACGGGATTAGTGTAACTCAAAAGATTTCAACTTATATTGCATGGGAACCTAAAGGTTAAATGAGTCTTATTACATATCTTTATGGCTCTTGTCTAATTTTTAAAAATTAAATCTAATGTTTGCTACTTTAGAATGTAACCAAAAGATCATGTTTGATATAATTTTGTGGAATAATTCTAAGAAAGCAAATTAAATTCAATTCAAGAGAATTTAGAATAGAAGAAGGTCATTTTGTTTGGCAACTTACATGATAACAAAAAAAATATGTATTCAAATGTGGCTATCAACTCTCCGGAAGAGAATTAAATATAATTGTAACATGACGAAGTAAATGAGATTAAAATGCGAGATAGAACTTAAGGTATAGCATATGGTAAATCCACTCTCGATTCACTAGTCGAGATATCATATTTTCCTAATAGATATATGATAATAAGCCCTCGTTATCATAAGCCCTCGTTGTGTAATGATTGCATGGGTTATTGAATAAGTATTAGAAATTGCATAATTCTAATTGACCAATCTTGTTATATGTGAGTGAAAGATGACAAAAATAAGACAACTGATGAGTTTGAGCTTTAATCTTTGACTCCTAATTGTTAAAGAGCAATTGACAATTTGAAGCTTCCTACACGAGAGATTAATTATAATTCAAATATTTAATGATCATTGATTAATTTTTTTAAAAATATTCTTAAGAATGTTCTTTCATTAGTAAAATTCAATCATATTTAAATGAATTATATAATTAATAATACATATACATATAATAAAATGCTGTTTAAATTTCCTACATTGATAATCCACTTGAAATTGAATTGTCATGTTTCTCGATCGAGACAAATACCATCTCTTTTGTTAAAAATCAAGGGAAGAGCCAAAAAGTACAGTGGGGAATGGATCACATTTTTTTTTAATTACTGAAGTTTATTTAAGTAGTTGATATATATGACCAAATTACTGGGGACGGAAATGACCAGATAGTACAAAAGTGCAGCATGCATCAGACGGGACTCATAGATTGTGGTGTTGGGTGATGGGCATTCTAGTTCTATCTAGTGCAAATATTTGATTATATTTCATATTTATTTTCTTTTTGAATGAAAGAACAGAACTATTATTATTATTATTATTATTATTATTATAGAATTATTGTTAAAACCAAGGACAGGCGCACATGAAGACGAAGATGAAGGTGAAACCAAATTTCAACTCTGAAAGTCAAAAATCCCAAGTCATCCACTACATTCCAACTAGTAAATGGCAGGAGACTTTCAGAGCCCTCGTTTTTAATCAGAACAACATCGCAAAAGTGGCGCTTAGGAAATCTATGCCAAAGGGTTGGCTCTTGTCAGGAAGTCAATTTTCAAAACTTTGAAAAGCTGAATCCGATTAACCCACATCCGTCTGTTAGCTTTTGTTGGCTCACTTGAGAGCACAGAGGAAGGAAACCGTAGTTTTTGATGTGTTGTTTTGCTGTTGGAAGCTTCTTCAACGGCAGGGATGCTTTTTATACACAAGGAGGGGAGAGACCATAAGGCCTTGACGTTAATCTTGTTTTTTTAAAATTTAAACGCCTTCCAATCCAACTGAGGTTAGGGTTTAGTAGTAGGATCGCTAAGATTCCATTTCTCGGTGCGGGCAAAGGTTTGGGCCTCTTTACATGTCGTTTTAATCCAGACGTAGGAATATTGACAAAGTTTAAGGATATTATAATAAGTCTGTATTTTGGTAGGTTTAGACATTGGAAAGGTGGCAGAGTCAGAAACATGGAAAAGGTGGCAAACTTACCCTTGTCCTTTACTCTGAATTCCACATTTCAAAACACTCAATTTCCCACTCTCTCTCTCTTTTGAGTTTTGCCTAATTTTGTAATCGTTTACTTATTACAGATCTGCAGTGTTCTTCAAATCATAGTTTTTCTTTCTTCCCTATTTTCCGGTGATGGTAGCAGTTGAAATAAGTTTAACTTAATGAATGTTTAACCTAAACTCAATCTATAATTTGTATACACTATAAATGGAAAATTGCATACACTATAATTTGTATACTTGGACAAATTGGATCTTTGGTGCCCTTTTCTTTTGGTCTTCCGTCATATAAGTAACAACCGAATAACATACAAGTGGAATGTTCCATGTGAAGTTGATATAAGTAGGCAAGACTTTAAGTAACTAAGTTAAGCGGCAGGGAAGAAGTATAGGAACTATCTTCCATTTCAATTTTTAAAGCACATACGTCCCTTTCAATTTCAAGCATATACTCTCAAGGTGGTTACCCTAACAAAACAGAGGAAGTAGACAGCACAAGAAAGGCCAAGACCCTGAATTGGATATTTGGACATAATCAAAACCACACTTTGTGTTAATATAAAGATCAAACCACATTTTCGGCACGATATGCCTAACTATAGCATTTTCGGAACTGATGATTATTTGGTTACGGTGTGATTCCTGTCCTAAAAGTACGAGTTTTATTTGTTAAGTATGTTATTTGAATTTCAAATGCCTTACCAACTACCAAATTAAGTATGGGCCACCTACTCGTGTATCGCATATGGGTCGTTTCAGTTGGCATTTAGTGGATAACTGCATGGAATTGAAGGGCTCTACCTGCAGGTAGTTCACCGATGCAACAAAATCCTACAACAGAATGTTTTGGCTCCCTCCATCATTTTCCTCCTGTTGCTACTTCAAAGTTCAAACAGAATAACATTTATTGCTTATACTTCAATAAGGCATCAAACTGAGTAAGAATGTAATGTAAGATGAGCTGCTGCTTTCTGTAATTCAACTATGCTATCAAATTAAAGATTTAACGGTTAATTAATAAACTGACCCGTATCTAACAAAATAAAGTTATTAAAATTAATCAAACTAAAAAATTAAAATTAAACTATTCAAATGGCAATAGTTAATTAATTAATTATGTGATTGAAAGTCATCTCCTAAATCCGTACGTTGATCTATAGTAATCAAGACAAAGGAAGAAGACGAAAGCGTACCCTTTTTTTTTTTTCTTTCTCTTTTTGTTTTTATTTGTAAATATACAAGTGGAAAATGTTAATATATATTGTTAGTTTGTCTTTCTCCTTCTCACGTACTTTATATGCTAGCTCTTCCTAAATATCACAATCTCTCTCCTCTTAAAGACAATTCCACCTTCTGCAAGATCCTCCGTCACCTCTATCTAGCTCTCTGATGGATCAAAATCGGTTCAAAATGCGAATCTCTCGCATGTTTCGTATTTCTTTCGGGTCATGTCGAACGAGAAATTTATCGGACGTGATCGAAAAGGCTGTCTTTATCCCTCAAAGCACCCCAAGTCCAACCCAAAGCCAACGATTTCAGAGGGAGACTTTGCCCTCCAAAGCTCGTCCTTTTCCTTCTATTTGCAGACCAAACTGCCCTAAAACAACCACCCAAGTCATTAGCAACTCTATTGTCTCAAGGCCAAAACTATCGGGTCTATATCCTTCTGTGTTTAAACTGGGCAATAAAAATGGACACCCATGCCCTCCTGTTTCTCCTATGGCTCCTTTAAACCCGTTCTATGAAGATTATAGCTTAAAAGAGGCAAGGACGTTTTCCATCAGACTGAAAGAGAGGAAAACGAATAAGAAGAAGAAGAATAGGAACAAGAACAACAAGAGTTGTCACATAAGAGACAGGAATCTCCTTAGCTCTTCTTCTCATGATAGCAAATATTTTGAAAACAACTACTGGTTTAGCAGTGAAGACGACGCGGATCCAAGAGAAGACGAGTCAGATGCTTTCTTTTCATCGAGAAGTCTCTCCTCGGACTCATCTATATCTCATCGATGCCGTTCTCGCAGAAAGCACAACACTAGTTCTCGGTGGAGACGTGCTGCTTCTGCTAAGAGTAGTTCAGGAAAAATGGTGGCCGTGCCATTAGATGGCAAAGTCAAGGGCAGCTTTGCCGTGGTAAAGAGGTCGAGCGACCCGTACAACGATTTCAGGACATCCATGTTGGAGATGATTGTTGAGAAACAGATATTTGCATCTAAGGATCTCGAGCACCTCTTGCAGTGTTTCTTGTCTTTGAACTCACATCATCATCACAAGATTATCCTTGAGGTTTTTACCGATATTTGGGAGACATTGTTCTCTAACTTTTCTTAGTGGAAGATGAGAAAAACTGGTTTTATGTTTATTATGTTATTGTCTAGTTCTATAATCTGTAGTTTTAGAGGAAATCTAACCTTTGATTCAATTAATGGATTATGCCCACTTTTTCTGTGATTGTCTTTTCTTGGTTAAATTCAAATATAATCTTTCATACGTTTGAAGGATGAATAAAGTAAATCATATCGGATACATATAATAAGACTCATTTGAATTTCATACACAATATTATACCTATTCAATGAAAGTTAACATTGCTTTATGTTTTTGTTTCTTCGTTGTGATTGTGAAGGCTGATGTGAATAATATTGGCTCTTAGACTGTCCTTAGATTGTCAGAGAACTGCGGTTGAGATGATGGGTGAAAGCAGGATTCGGCAGTATACCTAGTCCGAACTTTTCTTTTGCTGCTTTTATCAAAAAGCATTGACGAGGCGAAACCTAAAGGTGACAAACCTACGGCTTTTGAAAGACTTTTTAGCCTGATAAACAGGCTCAGATTTGAAAGCAAATACAGATAGAAAAGCAAAAAAGAAACATGGAAGATAGGATATTAAATATACATATAACAAGAAAAGTTGCCTCAATTGCTTGTGACGTTCAACTTTTGGCTGTTTCTTGCACCAAAAGAATACAAATATTAAAGAACTGGTTCGCCAAAACAAACTGTCTCGTCATTTAGTTTGAAATAAACAGTAGGCACAATTTGTTTAATTTTGAGCTGAGTCTTCAGATTGTACATACATAATTCTCCTCTAACTTTGATACGAATCGAAATCCTTGGTTTATAAAAAAGGGGTCGATGTGCCTTGTACTTCTCATCTTCTGGGGATTGTTCGCCTAATAAGTAATAAACGTTTATATAATTCCCCTCTAACGATCTATACTTTAATTGTTGTACTCAATTTTTGTTGGTCAACTTAAACTCTAAAAAGTCCATCCAATCTTAACTTAATATCAATTACATGATCACAATCTCATCGCTTATACGTGATGTGATTGCTTAACATTAGGTTAACTTCTACATAGTTTAACACTGGTATATGCATAATCAAACTTGTAATTTAATATGCGTATAAATATGGAAGGAAGTACAAGCAAGACACTAAAGAAAAGGAAAAAACTAAATGACATTTGAATATAGAACCACATGATCGGCATGATTGCTGCACACAAAACTGCCAAAAATCTTGAATCTCTGGTAATTAGATATTGATAATCTGCCTTTGGCACGTAAGAAGGGCAAAAAATGTGATGGAGTTTTAGGTACATGCATTTTTATTGCATTGCATTATTAACCAAATCAGATAAATTAATGCAATTCATATGTTCTCATTAGATATGCAAAGTAGCAAAGACAAACGACCGCACCCTACCAGCCTAACAGTATCATGTATAAAAGCTTTGTTTCTGTAGTTTAGCGTCCACTTCTCTATGCAATTTGAGCGATCCATTTTTTTTTTTTCTCTCCAAACTTGGAACATAGCTTGCTTGTCCCCGTTCAAAACATGAAGGGCTTACGACTAAAAGAAGAACATATAGAAAGGTTCGTATACGGAGTAAGTTAATTATATACATATACCTTTAAGAGGCTTGGCATCTGGAAAAGAGTTAAGAGGGTTTTGATAATAGACGAATGCGTGAGCTAACGAGTTTGTGTTACAGGAAATTGAAAATCCTTTTCTCTATTAACATTCAATGGTATAAGGAAAAGAACAGCACCGGCAATGACAAAAACCAAAATGAATCTTAAATTAGACCAGCAACCAATATGTATAGAGAATTTGCCGCACAATGATTGGAAAATCATTCGTGATGCAGCAATGGAGCATGTGGGTTGGTAGGACTATTTATGGCTAAGAAAGGGAAAGAAGCTTTACTCAAAAAGGTACCTGTAAGGCTAATCTGTCGACACTCGATAGTTTAACTAAAAATATTGACACGTCAATTTCAAGCAATGGATCGATGGAGGCTGGCTACTGAAGAAATCGAAATCTGGGAGCGAAGAAGACACGACGGAATGAGAAAATTTTGGATGGGGACCTGCTAAGGTGTTGGTTAGAGAGAATGTGAGCCAACAGCTCGCAACTTGTGGGAAAATGTGCATTGGATTAGCTTTCCTTTTGCTGCTAGTATCCATGCTTGATAGCTACGTTTCCTTGTGGCTACAGAGAAGCAGAAAGGCTCTGGCAATTGAAGTTTCTTGTTTTCTTTCTTTCTCTTCTTATGTGCTGCATGTGCATGTTGGTAGAAATGATCTAGTAATGCGTTTTGAATTAAAGATAAATTTTGATATGAAATTGACAAACGGGAAGCAAAAATAAAGAATGTCTGACTTATGACAGAGGTCATTGATGTATATGTTAGCTGTGCGATTTGTCGAGGTAGCAATTCTCATAAATGATGGCATTTTTTGGGTTCTTGAGCACCAGTTATTTCCACCTCTCTGACTCACTTGCAAAGGTGTCAAACTTATGTGGACCAATGCTCGTCGGCTTGTACGCAGAGCCTCACGAACAAGCGTTTTAGAAGACTAGCAGATGGGACACTGCGCAAATGCGCAGAGATAGCCTAAATAAAAATAATGCCCATTTAATTCTAAATTAATTAGTATTTATAAATAATTTATATTATGTAATTTAAAATTTTGTGGGAAAAAATAGAATCGGGTGATTGGGATAAAATTTTGTGAAAGATGTAAAAGAATAAAAGTTAAAACATTTGGAATGAATGAATAAAATAAGTAAGTTGAAATTAAAAATTAAAAAATAACAAAATTTGGAAATGTATGATAAGGAAAAAATTGAAAAGTTTAAAATTTATAAGCGTTGGTTGGGACGGTCGTGCTAGGCCCAGACTCAAGCCCAGGCGTAGACGGCCCATCCACAGATGTTGACCTCCCATGCTTAAGTGAAGACCTAAACCTAACAGGTATCTCTTCATATATAAGGTGCTACCTCACCATGAGATAGGTAAGATTTCCAAGAACCCTAATATTCTTTATTCGCTAGCTGCCAAAACTCTCACAAAAGACTAACTTGAGCGTCGGAGGGGCCTACCAGCAGTCAACTCCCGGTGTGCCTTATTGTTTTGCAGGTATTTTTGTGCCAAAATCCACCAATCTCATGGATCCTAGTAGTAGCGCCTAGCCCCATCAAAATCAGACAGAACCAGTTGGCGCCCACCGTGGGGTCGGGCATCAAGGCACCACGTCCAGAAGCACTCAGATCAGTCAGGCGGTGGCAACAAATCCTGATGTAGCCGCTGTTGCGGCACTGGCACTACAGCGAATGGGCTTGCGACTACCCGCCGCCCTTCCATCGCCGCCTCTTGATCACCAAACACACCCTCTGCCCATCATCCAAAATCCTGGCGTAAACGAGTTACCCTCTCAATACTCTCATTAACATGATCAATCGCAACAATCCCAAAACCAAGACCAAAAAGCACAAAGCGTGGCCTTAGAGGATGATGCTAGAACCAGTTCACGTCCTCACACCCAATATCCCCTCAACACGAATTCTCCAGCACCACAACAAGCCTTCCTCACACAAAGACAAATAGAAGAAGCGACCGATCTACTGATTCGCCAAATCTTACAGTCTCAACCGGAACAACGGCAAACCCCTGCTTGGCAGATTGGTGTGATGGCTGATCGACACTCTGTTGAAGCCCTAGAAAAAATCGTGGACCATCGAATCCATATGGCCATGAATTCCCGTCCTGATCGACCGCCAACATAGTACAGCTCTCCTTTCATCCCGGAGATCCTAGATAGCCTCCCAGCGGTCGGTACTAAAATACCAACACCTGAAAAATATACTGGGAAGACCGATCCCCTTGACTATCTGCAGCACTTTCAGTCGATGATGAACCTGCATTGCGTCCCTGATGTCATTCAATGTAAGGCCTTCTGTACAGCCTTTCAAGAAGGAGCCCGAAGATGGTTTAATAGCTTACCCTCACGTTGCATAACCAATTTTGAGGATTTTAAGCTGCTATTCCTCAACCAGTTTGCTACAAGTAAACGACCACAGAAGACTGCCTTGGAAGTGATGCAGTTGACCCAAGGAAGGAACGAAAGTTTGCGGGAGTTCATCACCCGATTTAACAATGAAGCTGTGCTCGTCCCTGACCTCACCTGCTCGTCCATGTTGACTGCCTTAATGAGTAATACGAGAGATGAAGAGTTCAAGAAGTCGCTGGCTCTCGATCAACCCAAGTCTATCTAAGAGATAAGAAATCGGGCAGATAAATAAATCCAGTTGGAAGAAGTGTTGAAAAACACAAAACGTAGAGCGGATGACCACTGGCCGAGCGGTAGAGTCGATGAGTCACATAAACGGCAGAAGGATCAGTCTAGCTGGAGAAAGCCGATCGACCGAAAGGACCAACGGCGAGAATCCTTCACTTCGCTCAATAGGCGATATGCAGAAGTACTGGAGGTTATGAGAGCAGAAGGAGAATCCCTCCAAGAGCCCAATAAATTGAAAACTCCTCTCAAAAAAAGGGATTCTTCTTTATATTGTCGTTTCCACAGAGATGTCGGTCATGACATGGAGGATTGCTGGGACCTAAAGAAAGAAATCGAACTCCTTATCTAGAGGGGAAGGCTGGGTAGATTTTTGAAGTACGGGAAAAATGCCGATTGAGATAATGAGGGCAGGAGCGGTCGATCTGACAATTGGCGAAAACCCTGGAGACAACACAACGTGAATGATGGTGGAAGGCAGATCAAGAATATGGAAGACCGACGCGACAGGAGAGGACAATCCAGGGCTAGAGACGACAGAAATAGTGGTCAGCAGAATGACCGACCGATCAGGGTCATAAACATGATCTTTGGTGGTAGCGCAGCAGAAGGGTCCACCGCTAGAGGAAGGAAGAGATATGCCAGACAGATCGCTGAGGGCCAATCAGCGACAAAAAAGCCACAAACTAATGAGGTGATCTCGTTTGACGAATCTGATCTGGCTGGCGTCAGTTGTCCTCATGATGACGCACTCGTGATCACTTTGAATATGGACGGTAGCGAGGTGAAACGAGTAATGATTGACACAGGCAGCTCGGTCAACCTACTGTACTACGATGCTTTTAAGGAAATGGAGATTCCGGAGGAACGACTATTGCCGATAGAGGGACCCATCAAAAGGGTAATAGGAGCGTCAGCCTATCCGTTCGCTCGAGTCCTCTTGAACGTAAAGTGCGGACAGAAGCCTTGCCAAGTAGTGAAGAATGTTGAATTCCTAGTCATGAAGTTTGTAGGAGCCTATAATGCGATAATTGGAAGAGCTACACAAAATGCCCTCAGAGCTGTCGTCTCAACCTACTATCAAGCGATGAAGTTCCCAACACCCCATGGCATCGGTATTGTCAGGGGTCAGCAAAGAATCGCTAGGGAATGCTACTTGGCAGAGACAAGATCCCTTGAGGGAGCGGTAGTGTTGGCAAGCTCTCTTGATGTAAGAGCAGATGAGGAAACCGAGAGGATGAACCTCGCAGAAGAAACACGGCAGATCATATTGGTGAAGTCAAGTACCCCGAGTGGTTAGCCAACGTGGTATTGGTGAAGAAGAAAAACGGAAAGTGGAGAATGTGTATCGATTTCACCGACTTGAACAAAGCATGCCCAAAGGATAGTTTCCCCCTATCCAAAATCGATCAACTGGTAGACTCCACGTCAGGGCATGAGTTCCTTAGCTTCTTGGATGCCTTTTTTGGTTATCATCAAATAAAAATGAGCCTTGAAGACGAAGAAAAAACCGCTTTTATAACTGACCAGGGCACGTATTGTTACCAGGTTATGCCGTTCGGTTTGAAAAATGTAGGGGCTACTTACCAGCGGCTCGTTATGGAAGTTTTTAAGCGGCAGATTGGCAAAACAGTCGAGGCGTATGTGGACGACATGGTGGTCAAAAGCAAGACAGCTGCCGAACATGTGGAAAACCTTAGAGAAGTCTTCCTGACCCTCAACAAATTCCAAATGAAGTTAAATCTCGAACAGTGCGTCTTTGGTGTAGCATCTGGAAAGTTCTTGGGATTTATGATTACTCAGCGGGGGATCAAAGCTAATCCAGAAAAGATCGAAGCTATTGTCCAAATTCCCTCACCGCGATGCTTGAAGGATATTCAGATATTGACCGGGCGGATAGTTTCTTTGAGCAGATTTGTCTCTAGAATGGGGGACAAGTGCCTCCCTTTCTTCAAAATTTTGAGGAAGGCAGATGTGACCCAGTTCCAATGTCTGGATGAGTGCGAGAGAGCATTCCAACACTTGAAGCAATATCTGACCAGCCCACCCATTTTGCAGAGCCCTGTTGAGGGGAAAATCTGATTATTTATTTGACAGTCACAGAGGGGGCAATCAGCGCAATTCTCGTTCAATCGGACAGTAATGAACAATTCCTGATTTACTATGTCAGTAAAGTGCTGAATGGACCAAAAACGCGGTATGCACCCAATGAAAAGTTGGCTCTTTCCTTGATAACTGCGGCGCGGAAACTCAGGCCCTACTTTCAGAGTCATACCGTCGAGGTATGGACCAACCAACCCCTCAGGCAATGCCTCCATAAGCCCGAGACCTCTAGGAGGTTAGTAAAATGGGCAGTAGAGCTGGGGGAGTTTGATATACAGTACAAACCACGGACAACGATCAAGGCTCAAGTGTTAGCGGACTTCGTCGCAGAAATGAGTCAACCTGACTCGCAGGGTGAGCAACGCCCTGCCTGGAGCCTATTTGTTGATGGATCGTCCAACGCTGAGGGATGTGGAGCAGGAGTGGTATTGATTAGCCCACATCGGGAAGAAAAGGTGGAGTATGCTCTCCGGTTAGAATTTAGAGCATCCAATAACGAGGCAAAATACGAAGCTCTAATAGCCGACCTTCAGTTGGCAAGAGAGATGGGGGTTAAAAATCTGAAGGTGTACAGTGACAGCCAGATAGTGGTTGGTCAAGTCACCGGGCAGTATAAAGCCAAAGGAAACAACATGATCAAGTATCTGGAATTGGTGAAACAAGCGTTAAGTAATTTTGAGCAATGCTTGGTCAGCAGGATAGAACGGATGCAAAATGCTCAGGCAGACGCACTTTCCAAGATGGCTTTCGATCAAAGTGCCAAGAACAACATCTTGGTCGAGCGGCTCGACCGACCTAGCATTCAGAAGGTTACTGAAGTCCTCCAAGCAGATGCTGAGCGGTTAGGTTGGATGGAGCCGATCAAGTAGTATCTTCTTAAGGGAACACAGCCGGTGGAAGCTTTGGAGGCCAGGAAACTAAGGGTAAAGGCAGCCGAGTATGTAATCGTTAATGACGTCCTGTACAAGCGTTCTTATGACTGGCCACTACTACGTTGCTTGAATGAAGAAGAGGCAGAACGAGCCATGGCTGAAGTTCATGAAGGAATGTGCCGAAATCATTTAGGAGGCAGAATGTTGGCTCACAGATTGATCAGACAGGGGTATTATTGGCCGATGATAAAGAAGGATTGTCAAGAGAAAGTCAACCGGTGCGAGGCCTGTCAGAAGAATAGCAATTTGTCTCATCAGCCGACCGAGCAGCTGAAAATAGTGAGCCATCCCATCCCCTTTGCTCAATGGGGAATGGACATACTAGGTCCTTTTCCTCTTGGTCCAGGGCAGAAGAAGTTTTTTATAGTGGCAGTCGAATACTTCACTAAATGGGTAAAAGCAGAAAAGGTCGCTACCATCACTGAGCAGAAAGTTGAAAACTTCGTACGCAAAAATATACTGAGCCGTTTCAGGATGCCTATGGTATTGGTTACAGACAATGGTCGGCAATTTGATAACGACAAGTTCAAAGATTTCTGTGAACGACTAAGGATAAGGCTCCAGTTGACTTCAGTAGCTCATCCTCAAAGCAACGGACTTGCGGAGAATACTAACAAAAAGATAATGAATGCCCTCAAGAAGTGCTTAGATGGACGCAAGACTTGGGTGGATAAAGTAGATGAAGTGTTGTGGGCATATAGAACAACCCCGAACGGAGCCACAGGAGAAACACCGTTCCGAATGACCTTTGGGGCAGAGGCCTTAGTCTTAGTAGAAGTGGTGTTACATAACCAGAGAGTGTCGAGTTACGAAGAAGAACGGAATAACGAAGCCCGCAAGGCAGAACTTGTACTTCTCAGCGAAGACAGAGATAGGGCAGCTGCTCGCTCAGAAGCCACTAGACAAAAAGCAACAAGGTTTTACAATAAAAAGGTAAGGTCTAGCGACATAAAAGTCAGTGGTTATGTTCTTCGAAAGGCCGAGGCGGCTGGAAAACATCCTGGGAAGCTCGGTCAGACATGAAAAGGACCCTATCAAGTGGTCAAACAGGTCGGGCACGGCTCCTACATCCTGCGCGATACGAACGGCAACATTCTACCGAGGCCCTAGAATTCTCAAAACCTGAAGACGTTCTACCAATAGATAAGCTTTATTTTGGTTCATTTATTTCTTTGTTTTGTACTTCATTATTGTTTATGCTCTTGTACAAGCAATTGTGGGTATCTTTTTCCTGGCCCTGCCAGTCAGGTTTTTTAACGACCCACGCCCTTATCATCATCAATAAAGGGGTTTCAAATTACTTGGCAAGAAAAATCTCGTTAAATTGAGCAAGAGGAGAAAATTCTACCAATTGAACGCCATCGACATCACTCGGCCAGGTTGCCAAGACAGGATCTTGAAACCAGGCGATTCCAAGAAAACAATCTTGGATCGCTCGGCCTCTACATCGCTCGGCCAGGTTGCCAAGACAGGATCTTGGAACCAGGCGATTCCAAGAAAACAATCTTGGATTGCTCGGCCTCTACATCGCTCGGCTAGGTTGCCAAAACAAGATTTTGGAACCAGGCGATTCCAAAAAAACAATCTTGGATCGCTCGGCCTTTACGTCGCTCGGCCAGGTTGCCAAGACAGGATCTTAGAACTAGGCGATTCCAAGAAAACAATATTGGATCGCTCGGCCTCAGCCTCGTTCGGCAATGGTCAGACCGCATCGGTCAACCATTCGCTGCCTATTATTTGTGAAGACAGTTTCTTACACGGAACTAACGACAGTCTAAGCTTAATTCATAAAATAAACAAGACAATGGAGGACAAAAATAAGGTTCTATTTCATCATAAATTCGTTCTGGCCACAAGCCCGACCAGATGAGCTTTGAAGGAGAAGAGCTCAGATTCATCCCTCGGAAGGAGGGGAAGAGCCAGCAACCAGATCGACAAAAGTAGCCTCGGGGTCGATGGGATCAGGGCCTGAAGGAGCAACAGGAGAGACACCCCCATGAGTTCTCTCCTCTTCCTCATCTGAACTGAGGTCTAACAGCTCATCTTGAGGTGCTTCCCTTTCCTTCTCGGCTATCTCCCTCAC
>JAOTAX010000008.1:32150865-32168001 GCA_025629825.1 Erythroxylum guanchezii | reverse complement strand
ATATATATATATATATACACATATAATTAAAACAATTTAGGCAAAATAAAAAGTAATTAAGGTAGACAAATAAATAAATAATAATAAAAGAAAAAAATTTTCGGGGCCCAACAAATTGCAAGTAGGGCGACGAGGAATTCTAAAGAGGTTGAACTAAACAAGGTTGAGGACATAATAAAACATCTACAAATGAGGCTCACGCTAAAGGAATCATTCAAGAAGAGGGTTAAGGAGCGTATAGCGGAAGAAAACCCTACGTAGCATAAAAGAAAAAGGACCTAGGGGATTTTTACATTCCTTGCAGTATCAATGAAGTCAACATAGACAGGGCATTTGTGGATTTGGGAGCAGGTATCAATATGATGCCCTCTAACTTTGGTCAAAAGTTGGGGTTAGGAGAGTTAGAACTCACAAATATGCTAGTAAAGACAGCTGACAGAACAGTTCATCGACCGAAGGGGCTTATTAAGGATGTGCAAGTACAAATTGGTAAATTTACCTTTCTTACAGACTTCTATATATTGGATATTGAAGAAGATGTGGAAACCTTTATAGTCCTTAGACGACTATTCTTAGCCACTGCTCGCTCAATAATTGACGTTGATGAGGGTGAACTAACTCTGAGGGTAGGAAAGCACTAAATAACCTTCAAAGTGTCAAAGAAAGACAAAAACTCTCCCTTGCTTCAAACTAATATCAAGGAACCCAAACCTCGAGGACAATGGGAAGATATTTAGGATCCTAGGAATCCATTCAAAAAGAAACGATTGCGTAGAAGAAGGTAAAGGAAGGAGAATCACAAGGAAGGTGGAATCCAGGGCATGGTAGCTCATATGCAAATTATGAGATTAGTGACTGCACTATCATTTGAACCACCGTGAACAAAAAAAGAACGTCGGGATTCCGACGTTAAAAGAAGTACTACATGGGAGACAACCCATGGAATTTTATTTCCTTTGATTGTTTTTAGAAAGTTTGAAGTTTGTAGTTAGGTTATTTCGTTTCCAAATAAAATCGAGAAGGCATAGAACTTCAACATGAATTTAATGAGCGATGAAATCATAAAGAGTTAGGAAGTGATTTTAGAAAGTGGAGAAGAACAAAAGAAGTAGGAATATTAAAAAATTCGTTAAAAATTGCAGGCCACAATCAGGGTAAAAAGGGGAACACATGATTTTTAAAGTCAACTTTTACCATTCTAACCTCTATCCACCTATATATTCATTTCTAACTTCACTTTTCACTTACTTTCATTTTTACTTTATCTCTTTAAGCTTTAAACCTCCAAACACTCTCACTTCTCTCTACTCAAATTTCAAACTTCCAAAGTTCTTCCAACTTCCATCGACTTGTAAGCCAATATGCGGCACATCAAGAAAACAACAAGGTGTGATCAATCAGTAGGGCGAACCCAAGTCTTCGGATGAGGGAAAATGAGCAGGGCAGTTGATTACGAAGCACCTCTCCTGATCTTCTCAGGTGAGGAAGGTACCCATTTTCATTCTCTTCGCAACAAGTAAATTATGGTTCCAAAGCATTTTCATTTTGAAATTTTAGATAGATTAGAATTCCAAGACAAGGTTGAAAGTTTAGTAGAGAGAATTCAATGGGGACAGTTCATTCAATTTCAATTCCTAGTTTACAAAAAACTAACCTTAGAATTCTTTACATCCCTTCAATTTAAATACAACAAACCTAGGGAATTATGGTTTAGGTTGTAGGGACAACCTTATGGGCTTGATTATGAGACTTTGCATGAAATTTGTGGTTTCTCTGAGTCATTCGTAGTGGATCAACATGATGATTTTTCATGTCAACCCTATTGGACTGAACTAAATGGGTTAGAGAATGCACACAACAACATCATTAGTAGCCACGAACACTTGTTTCTGCACAAATTCATATGTCAAACACAAAATGGAAACCAACAAGTGTTCGACGAAAGAACTTTTCATGTTGTGGTTCATGGAACATAACACCCTAGTTTGCATAACCACCTACATCTTTAACGCAATTATTGTTGTTCGAAAGAAGAGGAGAAATAACTTAGGAATGGGTTAGTTGGTTTCGGCCATAGCTAACTACTATGGAGTTTAGTGCAACAGACTCACAGTCTACCATCCTGAATTCATGAACCATCATCATCTATGGCGAGCTGAAATCCTTAAATCCTTAAATATGGAACTTTGGGATATTAGTGACAAGACACATGTAAAGGGCAGGATTGGTCATGTGAGTTCAAGTGCTGAACAACAACAAGAAGAGGATAAGACCAGTGAGGAAGAAGAAACAGAAGAATCGGGCTAGAAGAAAGTACTGGATATAATCTCCGCAAGCACTAAGGTGATTACAAATACACTCACGGAGAACTCCAGAAGGATGAAGGAGATGGCTCAAATTCAACGATGACAGAGCCAGGACATACGTTGTATCCATCGTTATTTTAAGGCTTAGAGCGTTCAATTGCCACCTTCAACACCATCCTCGCTTCCATCACCATAAGGCTTTGTTCTAACCCCTTTCTTTTTAAATTTAGTCTTTATTTTATTTTTTTTCACTTTAATTTATGTTTCTTCATTCCATATGTGTTTGTTTGCCCCCTTCTTACATTAAGGACAATGAGTTGTTCAAGTTTGGGGAGGGTTATATGTTTTTCTTTGAATGTGATTTTGCATATTGCATGATAGTTATTAGATTGCATTTTGTGAATCGTGTGAATGTGTCAATGGCTTAGATGGATTGAAATTTATTTAATTTTGAACATAATCTATTAAGTTGTGAAGAATTATTAGCTCACAAAATTAGTGAATTAGTGTCTTTGGCCAAATATGCAACTTAATTAGGATTTAGTGTTAGTTTGTCACCCTCTAAATTGTCACATTCATTCATAATTTAAGGCCTTTCTACTTAAGTAAATTTGCTAGTATTTTTTTAAGGAAACAAGCAGCTAAAGCAATAAGGTAGGCAATAAAAAAAAGTGTTTGTTAATATTAAATAAATAACTATTCCGCTGGCCTTCGGGTTATGAGTAGAGTTAGTAGCCAGTTAAGAACATTATGTAGCTAAGTAACCAGATCGACACGCAATACAAATATGTGCCTTCACGTAAAAAAGCTATAATGCGTTCCAACCAAGTAGCTTAATAAAAAACATGACTTAGTTGAGTCATCGAATCGACATTCATTACCAATGTTTGCCTCTGCATAAAAAGACTAAGTCCATGTTGAAAACAAGTAAAAAAAATGTTTTCGAATAAAAACCTACTGAACTTGTAATAGCTTGTCTTTTCATGAAAACGTACTAAGGAGTAGTTACAGAGTCTGAATGACCAATGAATTATTAATGTGTGTGTGCAATTGAAAAGGGTCAACAATTTAACACTTGAGTCTAGATTAATGTGTATATTTAGTTCAAAGCTCCAAGACGTTAGTTTTGCATGTTAATGATTTGATATACTTGAATGACTGTGTTTAAAATTAAATTTTTTTCATGAAGTTGAAGCCATTGTCTCATTACTTCATTGTGTGTTGTGTGATTTTGTGTGTTTATTGTTTTGTTTGCTTAAGGACAAGCAAATGTTTAAATGTAGGGATGTTGATAAGTGTGAATTGCATCATGTTTTAGGGCTTAACTCGATACGTATTTATTTGTTAATTCAATTGTTTAGTATGTGTTTAGGATAGAATTGTATTAGTTTGTTAATTAATTGTGTTTAAGTGTTTTTATGGGTTAGTACAAGTCTTTGAGCTTAATTATTGTGTCTTTAAGGTACCTTGATGTGTTTGTTAGTGTTTCATGGTTAATATCGAAGAATGAAGAATTTTGAGAGACACTCGGGCTAAAACAATGACCCACGATCATGATAAAATAGGCCACGATCATGACAGAAGCACTGGAGTTAGCCCACGAACGTGGCCCATATGCCACGAACGTGACAAAAGCCTAGGATATGACCCACGATCGTGGCCTGCTTGCCACAATTGTGACAAAAGGCTCAAATGTGGGCCACGATCATGGTCTGCATCGGGCAGACATGTAGACACTAAAAAATGTCAAGTTTTGAGGGAGTTTTTGGACCTTTCGGACATCAAAAAAACCCTAAGGCGGCCCAGAACACAAAAAGTATATAAAGAATAAGACAAAAAAGATGAGTGAGCTTTTGCATCATCGTCTAGAACCAATAATTCGGTAAGTCATAATCGAATAGGTTAGTGTTAAAGATAGGTAAAATTCCCCTTTCTCTCAATTGATAGTTCCTTTAGGTTAATTCTTGGGTGTGTTGCAATAGCTAAATTTTTAATATTTTTGTAATTGATTCTTGAATTGAATTGCATGATTGAATTGAAATCTTGTTTTAGTTTTGCTATCTTTTGAATTTCTACAAATTGTGTTGGCCTTAGATTTAGGACTAGATTATCCCTCCTCTAGGGATCAACACCTTAGGTACTACATGAATGACCCATGCTCTTGCGGATTATCGAGGTTAATCATTAGAACTTACACACATCAAAAAACCACGATTATAGTATATCTGGAATATTAGTGCATGGTTTGATTTCATATGATTAAGATTGATAAATCCTCTTGTATGAATAGGTCTACCATAATTGGAAGGAGTTGCATACAAACCTAAAGATAGGCTGACATAAATCCTCTAAATTAGGGTCAAACATAATAGTGAAGTTCATAAATTGATAAAGCATTCCTAGGGGTTTTAACTAGAAAGATTCCTATTAATCAACTAATAGATTAGTTGTTAATAGTCTCGTGAGAGCTATTAACATAATATAGAAATTTTCACAGTCCAATAATCAATAATATAATTGCATAATAAAGGTTTAATAATATAAAGATTCTTAGGGGATTCATCACTTAGACACTATTATCTAATATTGATTTTTTCTTCATATTCTACTTGTCTTGAGTTTAAAACTAAACAATCTCAATTTAGTCCAGTTATTTAGCTTTATTTTTAATTAAAAACCAAAAATCTGATTCTTAGGCTAAATGATAGAAAAAAGGTAACTATTAATATTTACCGCCTTCGTGGGATCGATCCATACTTGCCTATGTTATCTACCACTAAGCCATACACTTGTAGTAAAATTTTAATATTAACCTTAACCCTAGAATAATCACAAACAAACAAAACACACAATAAAGAAAGGAGCTAAAAGAAACACTCAACTTTTAGAAATAATTCACACTGACCTGTGTGGACCATTTGATGTGCCTACTTTCAATAAAGAAAAATATTTTGTCTCCTTTGTAAATGATTATTCACATTATGGATATTTCTATTTTCTAAATGATAAATCTTTAGCTGTAATCACCTTGGAGGTTTATATTAATAAGGTTGAAAGGTAATAGACAAAAAGGTGAAAATAGTCAGGCCTAATAGAGGTGGTGAATGTTATGATAAGTATGATGTAAGTGGTCAAAATCTTGGTGCTTTTGCTAAATTCCTTAACATACATGGTATTTGTGCATAATACACAATGCCAAACACACCACAACAAAATGGTGTGGCAAAAAGACGTAATAGAATTTTGTTAGATATGGTTAGGAATATGATGTGTAATTCGCCTTTATCATTTCTTTATGGATATATACATTAAAATTGTCATGTATTTGTTAAATAAGATTCCTAGTAAGGCAGTTTTAAAGACTTATTTTGAACTGTGGATTGGAAGAAAACCTACTTTAAGTCACCTGCATGTTTGAGATTGTCAGGAAGAAATTAGGTTTTATAATCCATATAAAGACACTAGAAGCAAGAACAATAAATGGATATTTCATTGGTTATCCAGAGAAGTCTAAAGAGTATATATTTTGTTGTCCCAACCATATTATAAGAATTGTGGAAACTTGGAATGCTAGGTTCATTAAACATGGTGAGACTAGTGGTAGTGAAACACCATGTATAGTAGATATTTAAGAAATGGGAGAGCAAGTCCCTAAGGCTATGCAAGTCCCTATGGCTTGTGCAACCACTCAAGTTATTGTTCCACAAATTATTGAACTTCCTAATAATCATGAAAAACAACAAATTAGTGAACCTATTATTTAAATTGAACATAAAGTGAATGAACCTACAGTAAAAGAAACACAACAAATAGCTTTAAGAAGATCTCAAAGAGAAAGAAAACTAGTTATTTATGATGACTATATGGTATATCTACATGAGTCAGAAAATGACTTAGGAATTACGGATGACACAGTCACCTTCCCACAAGCTATGAACAGTAAAAATTCTAATAGGTGGTTAGATGTCATGAAAGATGAGTTCAAATCTATGAAATAGAATGGTGTCTAAGACTTTGTGGAATTGTCAGAAGGTTATAAGAGAATTGGTTTAAGTGGGTCTTTAAGACCAAGCATGATTCTCTTGGTAACCTAGGACATTACAAGGCCAGACTGGTTGTTAACAATTTTGCTTAAAATGATTATGTTGATTATAAATAGACTTTCTCACTAGTCTCAAAGAAGGGTTCACTCAAAATTATCATGGCTTTGATGGCTTATTATGATATAAAGTTACACCAAATGGATGTGAAAATTGCCTTTTTTAAATAGGGATTTATAGGAAGAAAACTATATAGACCAACCAATGGGGTTTATAAAGGCTGGAAAGGAACACATAGTTTATAAACTGAAGAATTCAATAGACATACTTAAACAAGCTTTTCAACAATGGTATCTTAAGTTTAATGATATTATTATTTTCTTTGGATTTAAAGAAAACATTGTTGATCGGTGTATATATTTGAAGGTTAGTGGGAGAAAATGATTCTATATGTTGATGATGTCTTGATTGCAGCTAATGATCTTGGTTTATTAAGTGAGACTAACAAAATTCTCTTTAGTAATTTTGAAATGAAAGATATGAGTGAGACAAATTTCTAATAGGAATATAAATATTCAGTGATAGATTACAAGGATTGTTAGGTTTGTCTCATAAAACATATATTAATAAAGTCTTAGAGAGATTCATAATGGACAAATGTTCAACATCATAGTCCCAATTTAGAAAGTGGACAAGTTTAGTCGTATGTGACGTCTAAAAGGTGACTTAGAATGAAAGCAAATGGAATAAATTCCATATGCATCAATGTATGCTTAGACATATGCAAGACCAAATATAAGTTTTTCAGTGAGAATCTCAGGGAGATACTAGAGTAATTTCGGTATGGATCAGTAAAAAGCTGTAAAAAAAGTTCTAAGATATTTGTAGGGAACTAAAGAACATATGCTTACTTTTAGGAGGTTTGATCACCTTAAGGTAGTTGGATACTTAAATTCAAACTTTGCTAGTTATGTAGATAAAAGAAAATTTACTTTTGGCTATATTTATTTGTTAGTTGGAGGAGCCACCTTTTGGAATGGTGCAAAGTAATATATAATTACTAAATATACGACATGCTTTGAGGTCATGATTTAGGCTAAATGGTTGCACAATTTTATTTTAGGGCTTGGGATTGTCGATAATATAACTAGACCGCTAAAATTTACTATGATAATTTTACAACAATTTTCTTCTTTAAGAACGACAAGTATTCCAAAGGTGCTAAACATATTAAAAAAACTGAAATACTTTATCGTTAAAAGAGGAGGTTTAGAAATCTAGAGTGTCAATGAAGCATATTAGCACCAATCTTAAGTTAACTGACCCTTTGACGAAGGGCTTACTACCTAAAATATTTTATAATCATGTAAAGAATATGAGAATTATGTGTGATGATGACTATTAGACAATACTATCATATTAGCTCTTATTATATATTTGACACTCTATACTGAATGTATTGTTTCTGAAGTTTTTGTTTTCTTCTTTATGTATTTGACTACAATGTACAAATAATAACAATAACAATAACACCTAGTGAGAGTTCCATTAAGCAAGGGGTTTGAGGATGTCCAGTAGTATGCAGTCGTACCCCTACCTAGTAGAGCGACTGTTTTTTATAGACTCGCATGAACAAAAAAAACATATAAATATTAAACTAAACTAAACTAAACTAAAATAATACTAATTAAAACATATAAAATGAAGAAATAAAGAAATATCAATAGACATAAAAGATAATAGTTCTAGTACTATAGATAAATATGTATAAATAAAATATAGAAATATATGGTAAAATACATAATATAATAAATGTAGAACAAGGTAAAGAGTAAGAGAAAGATAGAATAAGTAAATAGATACAAAAATAAGAAAGAAGACAGGTACAAGAATAGATCATACAAAGGTGTTTCCTTTTAAATCTCGTCTCTCTTAATTTTTTGTTAATGTTATCATTACATGTCGTACCTTATCTCTCCTGGTAAGGTTACATATCTAATGGAGCATCCTAACCTCTGCCATCATTAGCTTATGACTATACACCTATTTGATGGGCCAACACTTTGCCCCATATAACATGTCGACCTAATCGCTAAATGATATAATTTACCTTTGAGCTTGAGTGATATTTTCTTGTCATATAAAACTCTTGATGCATTTCTCCATTTAAGTCATCTTAATCTAATATGATGAACTATATCTTTATCGATCTCTCCATTGTTCTGGATGATAGATGCTAGATACTTAAAACACTCTTTTTGTAGTATACTTTTAAATAAATCTTTACCTCTAAATTGGAAGCCACCCTATGGCCAATAAAGTTACACTTTAAGTACTCAACCTTAACCCTACTCAATGTAAAGCCCTTCGACTCTACCGTATCCCTCTAAAGTTCTAGCTTAACATTAACACCCTTTTTTATCTCATCCACTAAGATAATATTGTTAGCAAACAACATACACTAAGGTACATCCCCTTGAATATTATAGTGAGCTCATCCATCATTACAGCAAACAAAAAGGACTAAATGAGGAGCCTTGGTGTAGCCCAATATCGATAGAGAAATTCTTTCTATCTTCTCTTATCTTCTTTACTCCAACCTTTACCCCTTCATACATATCCCTAATAACTTGTATATAGGTTATAGGAACTCCCTTAACCTCTAAAAACCTCCACATAATTTCCGAAGTAGTCTATTATATGTATTTTCTAAATCAATGAAAATCATGTGTAGATTACGGCGTCATTCCCTGTAATATTTCATTGATCTTTCAAAGAGATGTAAAGCTTTTGTCATAGACCTTTTTGACATGAAGACAAACTGGTTCTTCCAGATGGGATCATGCTTTCTCACTCTCTTCTTGATAAACTTCTCCTATAAATTCATAGTGTGACTAAGTAGTTTGATACCTCTATAGTTGTTACAATTTTAGATGTCCCCTTTGATCTTGTATAGAGGAATTAACATATTAAGTCTCCACTCATCAGACATTTTTGCAGACTTAAAGATCATATTAAAAAACTTGGCTAGCCAAGTAAGGCTCTCTATGCTTAGGCTTTTCCACACCTCTATGTGTATCTCATCAGGCCCCACTGACCTTCCACTTTTCATCTCCCTCAATGCTCTTTTAATTTCGTCCCTTGTAATCTATCGACAACGAGTAAAGTTACGAAACCTTTCAGACATGCTAAGATCACCTAAGAAGATGTTGTCCTCTATGCCTTCATTAAAAAGGCTATAAAAGTACCTCTGCTATCTTATTTTGATGTCATTTTTAGTCATGAGCACCCATCCTTTTTCATCTTTTACACAACAAACTTGATCCAAGTCTCTCACCTTCTGTTCCTTAGCTCTTGCCATTTAAAAATGTCATTTTCTCCATCTTTAGTTTCCAATCATTGGTACAATTTTTTGTAAGCTCTGCTTTTAGCTACTAAGATTGTTTTCTTCACCTCTTTCTTTGCCAGTTTATACCTTTCTCTATTAACTAATTTCTCTACCTCTGTGGTGCTATTCAATATAGCTTTATAGGTACTATATTTTTTTTTAATCTTAACCTTTTCTTGTACATCGTCATTCTACCACCAAGACTCCATCTTACTACCCTTAGGCTCTTAACCCCCCCCCCAAAGATCTCTTTAGCTATATTCCTTAAAAGAGTTGCTACTCTCTCCCATATCTGGTTAGCATCTCCTTCCAAATTCTATTCTTTCCATATAATAATCTATTCTTAAGTTGTACCATAGTGCCCCATTTCAGATTCTATCATCTAACTCTAGTGCACCTCCTAGGACTTCTCTTTTTCCTCTGACCCTTAATTATAAGATCCAAAACTAACATCCTATGCTAAGTTAGCAAGCAATGTATGATACTGAAAGTAAAACTAAATGATAATCTCATTATGTACTTCTCATTTGCAATTATGATTAAGCAGAAGGACTAGTATAGTGGTACATAGAAGGGAGTATGTTGAATTAATAACGTGTAACTACCATGACCCTTATTAGTCTTATACTTGATTATGATCACTGATGATACTGGTGTATGTGAATGATGACTATTATACATTATGATTGCTTGAATTATTAATTCAATAGACTACATAAAGTCATATGAGTCAAGTTAAAGAATGCTAGAAAAAAATTCTTTGAAGTGAATTATGTGTTAATATACAGTTAAAGGATTTAAGAATTTAATAAATGGACCTTTGGGCTTTTGGCTCATTATGATGGGGAGTTTTAAAGTTGATTGATGGGTTGTGAGTTTATTAAGAGGAATATGGTTCTATATTTGCCTACTAGTAATAGGTTCTTCTCTTCTTAGAAAAACACTATCATGAAAGAAAGTGAGAAAGAAAGGTTCAAGGAAAGATATAAATTGGGAAGAGGAGATTATTGAGAATTGTTTCCGTATAATTGAACTATGGACAAAAGTTGGTATTCATAAACTCAGTCTTTTTATTAGAATAAAATTATGATCATGATTGAATATTTGTGAGTTCCATAAATTTCTAAATCATAGTATATTTATGAAAATTATGCTTACAAGTTAAAAATAGTTTTTATTTGCATGTCTGCACATGTCGCCTACTAACATTCAGTTTTCATGTCATTTGCATTTAGTGATTAATTCTCCCGCTATTAATTGATAATGAGATTAGGATCCTGTAATTTACCCATTTTTCACACATATCAGCACATAAAAGAGGCCAAATTACTTATATAATTAAGCACGCCAAAATAAGACTAACTTTCTATTTACCAAAGTTTGAATCTTGATTGATACATGTGGTGCGAATATTTGTCATTAAATATAAAGTAATAAACAAATTTACATGCATGACCAATACCTTGTTGCTGCCATGAATACAATAAAACTTAACATGCGGGGTAAACTTATATGCAAAAGTAACCGTATACACAAATATAGTATTTCTTATACACCATGGAAAGTGCTAGTCCAACTCAACTCCAAAACTAAAGTTCATACTGCATATTGTTTAGCTAGAGTTTGTGACGATATGGACCACACGAGCACAATTATTTCCCTTGAACACTGACAATACACATATATACATAAATGATATTATGTGTAACTTTGGGAGGGGTATGGGCCCACACCAAAGGACTCTCTGGGGACATGCTTTCCTAGTCTGTTTTGTTGAAGGGGCCATTTTATCGCTTTCTGTCGCTCATTCTACTAATTTAATAATTTTAACTGCATTTATTTGAACATGTAAATAAAGTTCTAACGTGACGACCTGGACAGGTAAATAAAATAAAGAAAAATTGATATTTAAATTTATATCTTTAAAAAATTATTAAAATTATTTCAAGATATATATTTTCATTTTAATATTTGAGTGAGTATTAAAAATAATTCTTGTTAGTGATTATTATTAATTTAGGTGACGTGATTTAATAGGTAACAATAAAAAAAATTAATCCAAAAGTACCATCCACGAAACAATTACGGCCAAATCATCATACTGTGCATATTTTTTTTTGTTTGCTACCATGGAATTTAACCTATTTAGTCCTTTACACTTATTTATGTTTAAGTGTAATTACGAGGATTTTATTTTGATTTAGAATGTAAATAAATGTATTAAGAGAAAAATGAAGATAATTGGGCAATTTGGAACCGTTTTTGCAGTACTACTTGAAGTGAGAATTACTTTCTCTTTTTAATTTCTAATTGAGAGCATTGAAGATAATAGCAGATGGACACTGCACAAATGTACGGTGATAATTGCCCACTTAATTTTAAATTAAGGAGTATTTATAAATATGTTATATTATCGGAGGCTAATGTATAAATGAATATTATGTAATTTAAAATTTTGTGGGAAAAAAATAGAATTGGATAATTGCGGATAAAATTTTGTGAAAGAGGTAAAAGAATAAAAGTTAAAACATTTAGAATGAATGAATAAAATAAGTAAGTTGAAATTAAAAATTAAAAAATGACAAAATTTGGAAATGTATAGTAAGGAAGGAATTGAAAAGTTTAAAATTTATGAACGTGGATAAAATTTTTAGGGAGAAAATAAGTTGAAATATAAGAGATAAAATATTTAAAATGAACGAATAAAATCACGCCCATTACGGCTTTTTTTTTCGACCTTAAATTTGTTTTATGGTGATTCCTACGACTTCCTCTGGTTTGTCATCGCCTTCTTTCGTGGCCTTAGTCTCTCCAACACATCGTTTACCATCAGTTGTCGGTTAGATACCTACTAACTTTCCTTAAAACTAAATTTTGTTTGTTTGTCGCATTTGTAGAGAGGTTGCTCTTGTGATTTTAGTATAACATGTTCGATTAGATAAGATATAATCTGGGTTTATGAGGGGGAGTTTTTTTCTTTAACTGCCTTCTTCGTTTTAATCATTTACTTTATAATTATTTATTAAAGCATGTATATTTAAGCTGAAATTGAAATTGAAATTAAAATTATAAATTTGAATTTATTGATTTGAATTAATTTTTTATAATTAGATAACTTTAAAAATTGTTGCTTCATGCATCTTGGGTTAGATTTTTTAAGAGCAAGCAAAGTATATACCCCAATTTATAGCTCACAGATGGGTGATTAGGTATACGTTATTATGTGGGTAGGGCTAACTTTTGTTGATACTTAAATATGGCTTATCAGAAAGTTAAAAAGTATTTAGAAATTATTTATATTGTTAAACATAAATAATTTTAAATAAATGGATTTTTCAATTGTGATTTTCTCAATACCACCAAAATTGTGCCATACGTTTGTTAGAAAACAATCCTAATGTTTGTTCTTCGTATGTCCATTTTGGACTCATATTACTGTAGGATATCATGTTTGCTATTTTTTTTAACTGCTCCAAACCTAATCAAGTAATAAAGTGTTTTGTTTGGCCTAAGATTTACCAAATTATTTTCATTCTTGATTGCTACTCAGGTTATGACTCGTGTGATATTTTTGACATCTTCACCTTCTCAACCGAATGATATGCCTATTTTAGGTAATTCTTGTCTTCAATTTGACACTCGTAAGAGTCAGTTAAGGTATGCAACTTTAAAAGATCGTCCCATTGTGTCAAAAAGATTTATCAATCATGGAGCTATTATTGAATTAGGAATAGCATACCAAGTGAATGAATTGTTGCATAACATAAGATGGGACAAATTTGTTGAACTTTTTTAAAAAATCATATGTTGAATTAACTTTAGAATTTTTGACTACTTTACAAGTGATCTTAAACCAAGATGTCATCGTGATTAATATGACATTTAAATTGATGAATATGTCATATATCGTTACTTTAGATGCACTGAGTAGTATATTTGGATTTTCACATAGTGATTTATATGGTTACGATAATCAATTTAGGCCTATAGAATTTTGGAATGAAATTATCAATTCCAAAAATGTTTTTTCTCCAAGTAGATCTAAATCATCTGTTTTAGTGGACCTTAGTCTTCATTATCTTCATAGGTTTTTAACTTTTACAATATTTGGTTAAACAGATACTCAAGGTGCAGTCTCTAAAGCAGAATTGTTTATGTTGTGGTGTATGGTGCATGGTAAACATTTTAATACTAGTATGTGGTTAAGTAGACATCTAATGGATGTGGCTAAAGCTAGAGCTGAAAAAATAGTAGTTGGAGCATTTGTAACTTAAATTGCAGAGCATCTTGGTTTACCAACCGAGAGAACATTTATGTAGTTAATTTCAGGGAACTCTAGTTTAGACTTGCAGTTGTTGGTGTCTATGAAGATTGTTAGGCAACAAGGTGATCCTTATATTCTTGTTATTGATGACATAGCAGAAGCTTCAAGTAGTAAGCATAGTCAGGTTGAAGTAGGTGAAGGTACACAAGGGGATGACGTTTTGCCACCTGAAGTTAAGCATTAGAACATTGCATCTAATTATGTTGAATATCAATCATTGCTCAATCAATTAATTGTATTTGAACGACGAACGAAAGATAGATTCAACAAGATTGAGGCTAGCATAATGGAGATGAGGAATTTCTTAGCGAATTTAAATCCTCATTGGAGACAGCGTCCACCTTCATCTTAATATTGTATTTCTATCTTTTTCTTTTTATTATTTCGATCATTTGTCATTAAAATGATTTTAGTTTTATTTTTTGTCTTGATTAATGATGTTTGCACCTTAGATCCTTTAATTTATTTCTTATGATGTTGACAGTGTATATTTGTACATTACATGTTTGTTTTCTTGTTTAATAGTTAGAGATGTTTGGTTATTAAATGAACTCGACGGGGATTATAAATGCATAATATGAGTGAACTAATATACTTACATGCAGAAACTGATTGTCTTGATTTCAATTGAAAGGTTATTTAGCTTGTTGTGATAGATGAATTTGACCTTCTCTTGGTAAGAATTTGAGCTTTTTTGAGATATTATATACTAGTTAAAAGTATTCATTGCTGAGACTATTCTTTCATGGTTAAGCAAATCTAGAACTTGCTTGCAAATACTAGTCGAGATTACATAATCTCATGCAAACATTGAAGTGATGAAGGCATTTAGGATTTATCTTGACAACTTAAAAAGCCACCATCATATTATCCTTAGTGAGGCCCCTTGAGCTTAGATGAAACCTTTTTTTGGTTAAAATTCGAAATATGAGCCTTAGCCTTAATTGTTTATCTCTTTTGATTACATTAGCTGTAAGGGCAAGTTGAGCATTTAAAAGGTATAATTGGTTGCAGGGAATACTTGTGGGAGAAGTATAGCATATAGTTAGGTTATAAGTTAAGGGTGGGTTAGATTGTAATAATTTGCATTTGTTGTTTACATTTTTTTCCTCTTTGAATTTATGTTGTTGTATATTGGGGAAAAAAACAAATCATATCATGTTAAAAAAAGATAAAAAGGAAAAAAAAGAAAAGAAAGAGAAGCAGAAAATGCAATGAAAAAAAGAAAAAAAGGGAAGAAAAAAACAAAATGAAAAGAAAGGGGAGAAGGGAAAAGTAAGGGAGATTGGTAGGATTAAGTTTGTAACCGAAAAGAAAAAATTGTATGTTTTATATTTAATTGGTTTGTATCATTTTAAATGCTAAATTAGTCCTATGGTTTAAAGCTTGGTCTTATCTTTTTTCCCTATCTTTACCTTGGCCCCATTACAACCAAAATAAAGACCTTCGAATTAATATTTGTGTTAGATATTTAGTAGTGAAGATTGGATTAGTAAGCAAGCTTATAGTTAATGCTTTACATGAAATGAATAATGAATGAATATTTGTGACCTTTGAATGCTCGAGAGAATGGAAAGTGGAGTGAGTGTCTATCATACTTGTTAATGGTCTTTCAGTTGACGTACTTGTTAATTATGGTTATGCATGCAAAGAATAGTTTGTTCACAAATTATTATGAGTTTTAAAATCTTAGGTTGTGTTTGTTGAATTTCTATTTGACATCTTTAATTATTAAATGAGAAAATAGTTTGTTGTTATTATTATTTGTTTTTTTTGGTGTTTGTGTTTTTATGGTTTAGTGTTTTTGGTTTTGGTTGAGTACAATTGTAGTTTAATATTGAGGTATTGTTGTGGTTAATTTTATTTAATTTGACTTGTTTTTATATGTTGAAATTTGTATGAGTGTTAATGACATTATTTTGTGAATGAGGGATGAAGGAGCATTAATCTTCACTCATTTCATGACGTTTGGAGACACAGAGGAGATGCAGAGAAAGGAAGAAGAGAAGAAAATCAAAGAGAGTGGGTGAAGAAAAAAGAGTCCTGATAATTGATATAGGTGTTATGTGTATGGATATGCGATTTCAAATTTATTGTTTTGTTTTGTGGAAATGCTTAATTTGTAAGTGGAAATTTTTGTTTCTTAAATTGTTTTAGTTTGTTAGATGAATGTAGATTTTGATGTTTATGTAGTGTTTGATGTTTCCGTGGTCAAGGTTTTACCGTAATGTTTATGTTTAATTGATAGTTTGCATGTAGTTTTAGCAAAAGATAAAATAAAAATAGTTGGTGTTAAGGTTAATTTGATATTATTATATTATTTAACTTTCATGCATCAGCGATATAGGAAAAAAGGCAAGAATGATTCAGTATTGTAGGGTCAGAATAATGTAGAGTTGATACAGTAATAAAAACAAATAGATAAATCATATTCGCTTTATAACTCTCACATTTAGTGACTTTTAGAGATAAGTTGAATTGCTGAGTTGATAGATAGTTAGAAAAGAAAATCAATTAAAAAATTGTAAGTTCTAATACGGTAATACATCCATTAAGTATTTACAGTAGATAATTAAATAGTACCTAACATCAAGAAGACTATTAAAATTAGAGTTACATTTTCACTTTTAAAATGTTTGACCAAAATTTTTTTAATGTATATATAGTTAATAAAAATAAAAATTTCTAATGACATAATTAACAACCAATTAATAATATTAATTAATTAATAATATCAAAATTATAATTAAACTAATAATTAAATAATAATATGAAAGGATTAATAAGAAAATGACTATTTTTTAATTAACAATAATCGTTCATGATGCGAAAAAGCCTGGTTAGAAGAAAAACGAAAATATAGAACTATGCATGACAGTCACACTTGTGACCATTAAGTCACAGGCGTGACTTTTTTATATATATTTAAAACTTATTGGATGAAAATGAAGGAGTCTATTATAAAACTATATAATGACATAGTTAACAGCCACTTATTAATTAACATTAATAAATAATGACAAAATTAATAACTAAATAATAATATCAAAAGAAATGCGTATTCGTCTTTCTTAGTGT
>JAOTAX010000008.1:32104288-32122446 GCA_025629825.1 Erythroxylum guanchezii | reverse complement strand
AATAGACTCATGTGGCTATCACATATCCAAAGATGACTCAAAAATGATGCAAATTGGATTTATTGTGATTTTTACAAACCTGACCTGTTTCTGTTCTCTTTTGTATCACTAAGGTTAGTAACAACCTTCACTTGTTCAGCCATATCTAACCGAATACTCAACCAATTAAAATGTCCTTTCTATAGAACTTAGAGGACACATTTGGGAGCATTTCGTAGGAAGAACACATCATCCAAATCTAACTTTAAGGTCTTCAAACAATTAACTTTTAGTTCTCGTTTCAATCTCGCTGATATTCTGAACTAGTACCAAATCGGGGCCTATTACTCTTATTCCGCTCACCCTTAAATAGTGGAAAACGTCATGGAGATAGTAGACATCTGCATATACAACTTCTATGTTTTTAGTTTCTCCAGATTCACACGTTAAATAGCTCAAACAAAATGAACAAAGATAGTCACGAATCTGTTTCCATGACAGCTTAACCTTCAAAACCCTAGGTTTTGATTTAACCCCCCAAATCACCATAAAAACGAAATCCCTTCAAGTATAAGTGTCATTAGACATCAAGGAACAAGAATCCATCATCCATAGCATCAAACTCATACATTCCCTCAAATGGGTTTCACAAAAGAAGAGAAAAATCAAGCTTTAATGGGTAGAAGTAAGCATTAGAATAGAGACTTACCTTTTTCTCCTACCCAAATGCCTTGGTTCTCCTTCCTCTTCTTGTTAAAAAAAATTGAAAAAGCTTGAGAGCCACTTCCATGGAGGTTTTCGTGAGCTAGAGAGAAGAAGAAGACAAGATTTTTGTCTTATTCCCAACTTGGCTTCTTATATACTCCTCTTTTCCACTTAATTACAACAATGCCATCCTTGTTCTGGTTTTTAAACATCTGTCCGAATAACTTCCTGTGACCACCGAAAAATGTCACACTTCATTAATTTGATGTCAATAAAATTGTTATTCACTTTTCTGTGAATTTTTATTGACATCAGTCTCAAATACTGATTTATTTCGGTGTACCGGGTAAACTAGATACTGGGTGTTACAAGAAATGGTATAATTTACTTTTGAGAGAGGGTCAGTTCCAATTCCTTTAAACAACATCTTAATTGTGTTAATTCCCAAGGTTCCCTAGCCATAAATTACTAGGGACTTGGGGCCTATATCTTTCTGCAATATAGTTGTTAAAATTATCTACAAAGTGATGACCACCAGAATTAAGTCTTTGCTAAGCTAGCTGGTGAGTCCCTTTCCTAAGTTAGTTGGTGAGTCCTTATCAAAGCAACTTCATTCCTAGAAAAAAAGGAATAAGAAAATAATCAAAACCCAAGAGGTCATTAACACTTTGATAAAAAATAAAGGAAGAAAGGGCTCTATAATCTTAAGGATTGATTTGGAAAAGAACATAATAGGATTAAGCATGATTTCTAAACAACATCCTCAATAATCTAAGAGTTCCTTATTTAATTAAGTCTCTCATCAATTAGTTGATTTTAATATTAAAATTTTCTATTATTTGGAAAGGAGAAGAATTAGAGTAGTTTTTACTTTTTATATCTCTCTATGAAGGGGCCCATTTTCACATGATATATTTATGCTTTGCATGGAGAAATTACATTTTAATTTGCAATTGAGATAGCTAAGAGTAAATGAAAATTTGTTACAATTTCTAAGGAAACACTGCTAATCTCACATTTGTTATTTATGGACGATCTTGTTCTTTTTTTATGAGGCCTTCACATAACCAATGAGTTATGCTATGAATTATTTAAAAAAAAATTTTATTTAGCCTTGGGACTTAAAATGAATTTTGATAAATAAAAAGTTTACATTTCATCAAATATTAAGACAAACCAAAATTCTATTAAGCTTTAAGTTAGATATCAAGGATACAAGAGATTTTTGTCATTATGTAGGAGTACCGTTGCTACTTAACAGAATAATTAAAGATGATTATGGAGGTTTACTTGAAAGAGTTAAAAACTATCTTTCTAACTAGAAAGAAAAGAACTTATCCATGGTTGGGAGAGAGAACCTCTTCAAATAAGCCTTATCCACTATTCCTTTGTACACTATAGAAAGCATGGAACATCCTAAAGAATTCGTAAGAAGCTTGATCAATGTGTCATTTTTTAATCGAGAGGTACTGTGGTGAATAAAAATTACATTAGGTTCCTTGGAGAATGGTACATAAACAAAAGAGGGAAGAAAGATTATGACTCAAAAGATAAGCCACTATAAATAAAGCATTCATCATAAAGATAGTTTATAATATTTTAAAACAAGACAATAACATGTGTAAACATATATTGCTTTGTAAATATGTTGGTTAAGGCAATTTTTTAATTATACTCGGGATAAATATTTTTCTATTCTCTAGAAAAGAATATTAGAAACTACAGATGTATTTTTTAAAGGGGTTAAGTGGATAGTGGGAGATGGTATCATGGTAAGATATTGGCATATGATTGACTATCTCTAGACCATCTAATAGATTCTACTTTACAAGAAATCAGCTAGGAAGCAAAGAAGTTGGAAGTGGCTGAATTATTGAACATGGATGAACAATTGATCTATAACAAATTGGCCCAACTACTTATATGTCACCTTATAACAAAAATCATAAAGCTCAATTATATGCTTCATAAGGATATAATAGATACCCTCAGTCTAGTTGCTTGATGAAAAAAAGGTTTTACATGAACTAGATATAAATTTCTTTTTTGGAAAAGGAAACTAAAATATATACAAATAAAGAAATGGATAATTTAAGACCTTATCAACAAGCCTTATGGTCTCTCCCCATGATTTATGATACAAAGACATTAATATGGAAAATTACTCATAATAAGTTGCCTATTTATGATACTTAATTTAAGCAAAGAATATCTCCATCTTATAGGTGTCCCCGATGTCATAATTTCAAGGAGAATATTTTGCATGCGTTGCAGGATTGTTGCATTATTGCTTATGCAAGTTAATCATGCTGCTTATACAAGTTAATCATGAAAGTCGATAAAATTTTTACAAATAAAAGGTAATTTAATTCATCCTTAAAATGAAAATAAAAATTTCCAACTTCGAACATTATATATGAAGAACTTGTGGGCATATGATTATGAAATATCAATTTAGGGACCTCTTACACTCTAACTTTAAATTGTTGTTAACTTATCGTAAATGGTCAAAGATTTATAGCACCAAAGATTAATATGTGGGCTTTTTATAGTTTTAAGAGTTATAATACAAACGCCTTGCCTTTGGAAATTTGATTAGTTTTGTAAGAGGTCTTTAAACATAAATCTATGAATACGCAAACAGTCACTACACATGAGATACTTTGTTCCAATTTTAGGGTCAAGATGATTTAAGTGTCTACTTATTGACACCTCATATGAAGTATAACATCTAGTTCACATACCAAAGGTTAGAGGCCTAGATTTCGATAATTGAGAAAAATCGAAATGAAAGATTAGAGAATGCATTTCATGCTCATGCATAAGGTTAGCATACACGCCCGTGAATTTTTAATTTTTGCATATGAAAATAATTGTACATGCATCCATTGACATATTCTAGGTATAATTGATTATAAATGTGATTATGTGAGAATTGTGAATTAATTGAATTGAAAATTGATGTGGAGAATATATATATTGATTTAGAAATTTTGGAAAAAATTTAGAGAATTTTAGAATTTGTTGAATATTACTAGACTAGGAAAAATGCCAATTGGCAAGTAAATTGGTCATCGAAAATAAAAATAAGAATAAATGATGATGAAGAAATTTAGGAGTCGACTTCAGAACTTTAGAGATAATGATTTTTGAAAGTATAGAGACAAATTGGAGAAAAATAGGGAGAAGATTAAATTAGTTAGTTGAGAAAATAGTTAATAGCTTCCAAAGTGACAAGTGTCACTTACTTTAAGTTACTTTACGATGGTGTTAGTCTTATACTATAAGATTAAGTTTGAAAGACTAAGCACAGTATCCTTGTCCTAGTTATCTTCTTCGTAGCTATCAACTTCAAGTTTATTTCTGATACATAGAGTTTTTCATCAAATATCCACCAAAGTTAAACTTTGCTTTCCCTTATCTTCTTCCACTCCTACTTTATTATCTATTTCTTTTGCCTCAAGAAAACCTGATCCAAACCATCTCTAAGATGAAGTACGTGGTTGCATGAAAATTAGGGCTACTTGATATTCGAAGATTTTGGAGTTTTAACAAGAAAGTATTGTGCAAATCCTTTAGAGTTGTTGGTTTATAAAACCAAAAAGGCTGATTTATTTGTCATTGCATGATCATGAAGAAAAATTGGTGTTTTTCATGAACACCAAGAGTTTAAGATATGAAAATTTTTTATGTGTGATTTTTGTATATGGTGATTATTCTGTTATCAGATAGTGTAAAGTTGATTATTGAGTAGAAATATCAAGGAAAATATGCATGAGAATAGTGCAGAAATTATGTAAGTGCTAGAGACATATATGCTCTGTTTTCCTTTTTCATTAAGTATATATGTATACATAAGTGAATATTTTTGCTAGTTGGAGATATGAACCGAAAGTAAGTGTAGGGTTTAGTGAAAGAAGATAAGTTAGAGAAGTTGGGTTAGAATAAAAGAAAGAAAAGCGAAAAAGGGGTAAAAATGTGTCTCAAACTTCCATGATTAAACTATATTGATCTAGGAAGATTTTGACAAATTTGTCTTCATGAAAGTTGTAGATTTTCCTTTTAGCTTTTTATTGATGTAAAGTTTACAATTATTGGAGTTCTTGATTGAAAGTTATGGAGATTTGAAGATAGGGTGTGCAACTGGGAAAGTCACGATTGTCCAGACGATCACAACCCCGCTATCGTCCAGACAATCATGACCCCACTATTTTTCAGACGATCGCGACTTTGAAGGTTGGAGGCTAATAAACATCCTTCAATATTTTGGCTATATCTCCTTTGTCCGACCTCCGAATGATGTGAGACAGAACTAGTGGACTCATAACACATTGCTCTACCTCTGTACCAAAAAAATCATAGCAATCTGAAATCAATTGAGAGAGATCTAGTGTAAAAAGTGGGACAGGTCTGACAAAGTGTGTTTATAAATAGTCTAACATTTTTGTCCTTATCTGCCACACTCGAAAGCCTTTTGCAAACTGAACAGTCTTGCTTCTTTCAACCATAACTTCTTCTCTAGACCTCCAAATGACTTGATTCTTGAACCAATAGGTTCCTAACACATTATTCTATCTTTCCATAAAAAACAATTGGTAGCATTTTGAATTGATTTGAAAAAAAATTGATTGAATGAAAGTGAGAGAATCTGTTGAAATAGTATGAACTGGTACGATTTCACTAAACATGCTTAGGTATTTTAGTTATATCTTGGTCTGTAGATTTCTAAATGAGATAATTTTCAATTTGGAGTAAACTAGAGAGATATGGCTACAAATTATTGGAAGAGCTCAAATTTTATCTCTAAGAATTTCAATTTTCTTGATTGAAGTCAAGTATAGAATACTGTTATAGTTAAGAATAGTCCAAATTATTAGGAGAATATTTTTCAAAATACTGGACCAATTTTATATAATTTTAGTGTCATTGGAAACTTAAGTCATAGGGGAACATGTTTCTAGAAGAGAGTGTTACGAAATGACTTCATTGTCGAGGTCAAAAAGAACATGTAAAGTTGACCCGAAAAGATGTTTTTGGAAAAATATGAAGTGAACAATTGAGTGATGAAACTAGATCCAAGTGGTTATATTGAGATATAAACCATAAGTATAAATGTTACTTAAGTGAATTTTGATATTGGAATGACTTTATGACCTAAATAATGGAAAAGTACCTAGGAATCGCATTGAGCATGCATTGCACATGATCCATATACCTATTTATGTATAAATGAGTTCTTATAATTGTACAAAGTTGTAACGTGTGTGCAATGTGTAGATTGCATAACTATGATGTGCAGGATAAACATCCGCATTCAGACGTTTCCAGAACTTGGACGCAAATGCTAATTTGGAGCGTATTGTGAATCGATCTAGATGGTCATACTTTAAGTGTTTGTTTCATTTAATTTTTGTATTTGAATTATGTAATATAAATTACATACTGAAAGTTTCTGCAATGTGAATGTGAGATTGATTGTTTGATTTTGGATAAAAAGGTCCAAAGTTCTTGATGCATGAAAGCGATATTGAAGTGTTATTTCTATGTGAACATGATGAAATAAGTGCTTCTAAATGTGATCTCTGAATGCCGGACTAAGGTCTTATAAGAATGTGTAAATTAGATCATATGACTGACTAAAAATATGTGATTGATGCATTTCATTACATGAATGCATGAAAGATAAAGGTAGTTGTGACTGGAGTCTCCAGTGAAAAAGAACTTAAAGCTCGATATGTGATAAGAGCCTCAGGCTTAGTTGTGAATGTACCCGATATCCACTAAGGGATATGGGACATTATCTGATTCTGCTTGATATCCACAGGGGATATGGGCTAGTCTGATATCCATTAAGGGATATGAGCTAGTGAAAAGACACTCGGTCACAACAAAGTAATAACTAAAAGTGAGTCTATAAGCACTGCATATGCATATGGCATGTATGATTTAAATTGTTTGAATGATTTCTGAATGTGATATGTATTATGTGATTGAGTGAGCCATCGAGGATGGTCACTCGCTGAGTTCGCAAAACTCTCCTAAAATTTGCAATTATTTTTTTAGGCTCAGAAGAGTACCCCGTTAGACAAACGAGAGTATACCTACCACATTCAAGTAAGAGATAAAGGTCAGGATCAGATCGCGTCTGCATTTATATTTTCTTATTTTTGTATCAAATGGATTCTTCCTAAAATTTTGTATCATGTGTATATATTTACTTTTATTTTGTAATAATTTTTGAAAGTGGAAAGGAGATTGATCAAAGTGTAATGACTTTTGTGATTTCGAGTTTTATGAAATAAAAGTATGGGCCCAAATTTGAATATTGATTTCTGCACACACGTAAAAAAGTTTGTACTAAGTTTTAACTATTCTAGCATGCCACCTTTGTGGGATTCGCACTCGAACATCACTTAGGATGTCGGGCATGTGTCTTGTGAGGGTGAGGTGCTATATGAAGAATCTCCGAAAGACTCACCATAACTGAAAATAAAAATTATTAAGGTGATAAAATAAAGAACCAAATTAAAAAGAATAAAATTGCAAATATATTGGGAAAGAATGTGGGGTTTATCTTGCTATCTAAATTCCTATTTTCAATGAGAAACCTTCAAAGTAAACTAAGGATGGTTGATATAGATAAAGGCTTCTGAATATTACAGTTCACATATATTGAAGATTTCAAATTGGCTTTATATGGTGGCCCATAAATGATTGGATAACATTATATTCTTCTCCGATGATATGGAATGTACCAGAAATTGATCCTCTAAAGACAACGTAAGTATAGGTTAGACTATCGGGTCTCCCTTCAAAATTATATGATATTGGAATTCTGTCAGCAATTGGAAAAAATTTTGGGGTGCATGTTTTGACTAGGTAAAAACATAATGACAATAGCAAGGGATAAGTTTGCAAGATTATATATTGAACTTGAGCTATCCAAACTATTAATCTAATAATATTTATATATAGGTTATGCTAAAGAGTTGAATATGAAGGAATTTCATTTTTCTATATTGAGTGTTGAATGATGGGAAGTATGGAATCAAGTTGCTTGAAATGCAACCCTGCAAATGTTGAAAAATCAAATTCTAAACAAAGCTTAATACCTACTAAAGGAAGTCATATTAAAGAAAAGAGATTCGGTAAGTGGAGGCTACCTATAGCAAGGGGCTATATACCTAAAACATCTTTTAGTCTTAAAGGTGTAGGCAATCATCATAAAAATGCTAAGTGTAACATCCCATCACCGATGACTAATCAATAAAACTATAATACATTTACCATCAAGAATAGCCAAAAGAATAAAAAAGAAAAAACTAATACTATATATAAGAGCCAATTAGAAAATAGCAACAATACCAATATTGGGGTAAGAAGTTCCTCTTCACTTAAGTGGGAGAAGCTGAATTCCTTTTTCTTCAAAATCGAATTCCTTTTTCTTCAATAATCAAGTAGCTAAAGAAGGATAACTTAATAAGCGCAAAAAAAGGGAAAGATCCTATTAGAACCTCACAATTCACAAGTAAAAATTCTTCATCTACTGTGAATCCAAATATTTTAGAATATCAAAATGCTAGTAAGTCAGAGTTCATGGAGGTAGATATTGGTAATAATATCACTTTGGCTAAGAAGCAAGCTGAACAAATAGAGGAAGAGAGGGAGATCAATGGTGGAACTAGCAGCCTCCAACTTATCTTATAATTTTGGTGAATTATTTTTTAAAAATATTTTTTATTTTGACCTCCACAATAATAAATGAAATTTATTTTTCGGATTCTTAAAGGAGCAAGAAATCTTTGTTTTTTAGAAACATAAGGAATTACTTACGATAGAATGAACATAACATTATGGCAATTGTTGAGCTATGTATTAGAGGCTTGAAAGCATGTAAGACAATAAAGAAAAGGAATTAAGTACTTTTTCTTATTTAATCCTTTTGGCTTCTCAGAAGGAATTTGGATTATATGGAGAGATAGGAACTTACAATTGAAAGAAATCTACACTTCTAACCAACATATTTCTGTAGAAGTTCTAGTTCCTTATAAAATCACCTAACTACTCAATGTGATATATGTTAGTCCTTTAACAAACTTGAGGAAGCGATTGTAGAACTTCTTTATATTAGAAATTGGATGTAAACTCAATCTATGGCTAATTATTGGTGACTTTAGTGAAGTATTGCACTATCATGAGAAGAAAGGAGGATCTTCATAAATAAGGGGCAATAGAAAATTAGAAAAATTGATCAACAACTGAAACTTAATATAGATGGATTCATGACAATCCTTTCACCTTATACAATGGTAGAGAAGAAGATTTCAAGTTTATGAATGTCTGAATTGTGCATTCAGAAATTTATTATGGAAATTTCTATTCCTAAAGGTTAAAATGCTTTATTTGGTAAGTATGTACACAAATCATTGCCCTATTCTATTATATTTTGAAGAAAAACTCCTATGTTTGTGCATCAAGAAATCTAAATTTGAAACAGATTGACAGACCCTTCTAAGTTGTAAGGAAATTTTGGAAGACATCTAGTATGATTATTCTCTAGCCCCATTTACGTAAGTTAAAAGATAGGATCATAATTAATGAGCTAAAGAAAAGAAGTTTTTGGATCTTTTTCTATGTAGAAAAAAGGTTTATAAAAATATTAAAAGGCAGACAAAATGCTTTAAGTAGGGAACTAAATAATTACCTTATTAAATTAGAAAAATTACTAAAGAAGGTAGATAAACTATTCCTACATTATGAAGAATTGTACTAGTTTTAAAGGTCTAAAAGAGAATGGAATGAGTCAAGTGAGACGAATACAAAGCTTTTTCACTTCTCTACTATTATTTGTAGAAGATATAACTTAATTAAATCACTTCAAAAGAATGAGACAAATCTGGAAGGTGATCTCCTTAAGCAAGAAACTAAAAAGCACTTCAAACAAATTTACAAAGTGAAGCAAGTTAATGAGAAATCTACTCATTACTAAAATTTACTTAGCTTCCTCATAAAATAACATTAGAATTATCTAGCCCAGTTATAGGTGAAGAAATATTTAGTGTGGTGAAGAAATGTTTATAAATAACCTCCTCAATAAAATAAGAGTTCCTGAATTTAACTAAAGCTCTCATCACTTCGTTGATTTTGATATTGAATTTTTCTATATTTGAGAAGGAGAAGAATTAGAGTAGTTTGAACCTTTTATAAGGCTTCCACATGGGATTTCATTTTCACCTAATCTATTTATGCTTTGTATGGAGAAATTACATTTTAATTTGCAATTGAGGTAGCCAAGAGGAAAAGAAAACTTGTTACAATTTCCGAGGAAAGGTTGCTAATCTCACATTTCTTCTTCACAGATGATCTTATTCTTTTTGGTGAGGCCTTTACATAGCTAATGAGTTATGTTATGAATTATTTTCAAAAATGTTTTATTTAGCCTCAGGACTCAAAATGAATTTTGATAAATAAAAGGTTTAGTTTTCACCAAATAGTATAAAAAAAACTAAAATTCCATTAAGCTTCAAGTTAGATATCAAGGATACAAGAGATCTTGGTCATTATCTAGGGGTATTGTTGCTACATAGTAGAATAACCACAAATAATTATGGAGGCTTACTTGACAGAGTTAAAAACCATCTTTCTAACTTGAAAGAAAAGAACTCATCTATGGTTGGGAGAGAGACCCTTGTTAAATCAACCTTATCCACTATTCCTTTAATTTATGATAACCTTGATCAATGTGTTATTTTTTATAGGGAGATACCAAGGTAAATAAAAATTACATCAGTTTCCTTGGAGATTGATATGTAAGCAAAAAAGGAAGGAGGGTTAGGACTCAAAAGAAAAACACTATTAATCTAGCTTTCTTCATTAAATTAGTTTATAATATTTTAAAACAAGACAATAGCATGTGTAAACATATATTGCTTTGTAAATATGTTAGCAGAGGCAATTTTTTTAATTATACTAGGAAAAAATTTCTATTCTCTAAAAAAAGAATATTAGAAATTAAAGATATTTCTCTGAGAGGGCTTAAAAAGATAGTGGGAGATGGTACCATGGTAAGATATTTGGCAGAATGATTGGCTATCTCTAGAACTTCTAATAGATTCTACTTTACAAGAAATTAGCTAGGAAGCAAAGACGTTGACGATGGCTAAATTATTGAACATGGATGAACAATTAGAGATGTCAAAAAGGGCTCAGCCCCGCCTAATTTTAGCCCAAGTTGACTAAAACGACATCGTTTTGGAAGTTTTTTCTTAAAAAGTGGCATGCCAGCTGGGCCGGGTCGGGCCATTGACATCTATAAACAATTACTAAATAATAAATTTTCCCAACTACTTATGCATCACCTTATAAAAAAAATCACAAGGCTCAAATCTATGCTTGATAGGGATAAATTAAACACTACAAGAAAAGTAAGAATTAGTGATAGAAAAGTACTAAGTGAAAAGAAACCATTGCAAAATACCAACGAAAAATCATTTTGACGGGAAAAATTTTTAGCGACAGTAGTAATATCCGTTGCTAAATATGGAGGGAAATCATCTTGGCAAAATTAGCGACAGAATTTAGTGTCGATATAAAATGGTTGTCAGTAAAGAAGGAAGAATTGTTAGTGGAATGAAAAAGATTTGAGTTTACCGATGAAAAATTTTTGTTGGTAAATTTTCAAGGTAAACGTCGTCGTCGTCGTCTGCTTCGGCTTCGGCTTTGGTTTTTTTAAGTAAAAGAAAACGAGGTCATTTGGTTTAACGCTAAATGATGTTGTTTTCTTTTACATTAACCTCACCCGAAAGCTCTCCTCTCCCCCTGCATCTTCTTCTTCCTGCTGCATCTCCTCTTGTGCAATTTTCTTCTCTCTGGCGTTATCTCCTCTTCTGCTCGTTGACGTTGTCTTCTTCGGCCATTTTCATCGTGTCCTTTGGTGGATGTATTTTTGCAATCACTGTCATGTGTTTTTTCGTATATTGGATGAAATTTAATTTGGTTATTTGACTACTTTCGTTTATTTGTGTATTTTGTAACTAAAAAATAACTTTCAGGTATAAATGTTAGTGATAGAAGGGATAAGACGTGATTTTGGTTGTGATGTTGGGATGAATTTCTGATGCATGTAAGGTATTTGATGAAAAGTTTGTTCTTTGAAACAATGATTTCAGTTCTTTATTTCTAGTTCTTTTTTAGTATATATAATACAGAAAACTGCAACAATATTCACATATACAAACACTCCACCAATAACTCTTATCAAGTCCTTTGATGCTCCATATTGAGTTGCAATGATTGCCTCATGATCATTTTTGCACCATTCTTGTCATCACTTTCCATATTCGATCTTATCTTAGAAGGAAAATTGATTATATATAATGTTGAAGGTTGTGTCTTAAGTCTCTAGTCTATAAATGATTCCTTTAATATCTCTCCATTATTCTTCCTACAAGTTTATAATGAAGGAATTAATCCTATAAGCATTAGTAATTCTCAGATGATGGCTTTAGCAGCCTTACTTATCATTAATTTTTCTCTGATCCACTGTACTAATTTTATTAAAACCTATCTGGAGTCTTTATCTGATCCTTCAAAACACCTACCATTCCTTACATTCCATGTTTTGTGTACATAAGAGCCAAATGCAAAGGTAGATATGGTATTGTCCTCTTTAAATACATTCCTTAAGGAGCATAACCAATTTATAAATTCAAAATAGTTTAGTTGGTGGTTGTTAAGTAGGCACTATTTGTTAGATCCCGATTCTGGAACCTAACTCTTGCTCTGATACGATAACTGTTGGATCCTATTTTCGAAACCTAACTCTTGTTCTGATATCAAAACTGTTGGACCCCGATTTCAGAGCCTAATATTCAGAGTCATAAATCGTGAGCGTATTTGTTGGACCCCTAACTTTTCTTAGAAGATTAGAACTATTAAATGAGAAATTTTGGTGATTAGTCATGAGTAAAGAACAAATGAATGAAAAAATTTTGAACCAAGAAATGATGGACAAGAGTAAAGCAGGGAATGAGAAATGTGGATAAATTCATGGTTCGCTATGGTGTTTTTGGTGGATAAGAGATTTGAAATGGGAAGAATTAAGGTGAAAGTTAGAAATGAAATGAAAGCAAAATTGAAGTTGAATATGTGTAGTAAGTTATGAAGGATATGTATATATGTATATGTTCTGTTATTAGTGCTCATAATTAATCATAGACTATAATTTCTTTATGGATGATATTGATTTGAAATGAAGTTGAGAATGAGGAGTAAACGAAGTAGTAAAGGTGATATTGGCAGGAGTTGTGTTAAGGAAAGATTTTGAAACAAATTAGTAGTTGATCTTGAAAATGTTCACTGAGTATGCTTCAGTCTTTTAACCATAACTTTTTCTCTAGAAACATATGGCATCAAATTTAAATTATATCTCTAAGAATCTCAAAATTTTGTCATGAAGTTGAGAATTGGGTGCAGTACATTGGTGGATGAATGTAAAATTTGTGTTATGACTTCAGGGGCAATCCTGGATTGATCTAGATAAATTTAGACACAGTTGTCATCTATAAAGTTGTAGGACTTTCTTTTATCTTTCCAACGGTATATATTATGGAATTTTTAGACTTCTAGACTAAAAGTTATGGTCCCTATAAGCGAAGATGAATCTTCTATCTTTTCGCTTCTTCTATGTTTTACTTCTTTTGTGATGACGTGTCTTCTATGTTTTGCTTCTTCTGTGATGACTGTCATCTATGTTTTGCTTCTTTTGTGATGACATGTCATCTATGTTTTGTTTCTTCTGTGATGACATGTCATCTATATTTTTCTTCTTCTGTGATGACGTGCCATATGTGTTTTGCATCTTCTACTTTATGCTTCTTCTGTGTTTTGCTTCTTTTGCTTTTTGCTTCTTCTGTTTTTTTCACTTGGCCTATCTTCTGCTCCATTTTTGACCCTTCAGAAGATACAATCAATCTTTGTGGTCTTCATGAACTTTATTGATCTTGAAGTCTTCTTTCAAACCATATATATAACACCTAAATTTAATATCTGTAGAGAAAGTTATAGCAATTTTTCCCATTCATCTATCTTTTTCCATTAGTTCGCTTTTTCCTTTGGCTTCGTCTGTATCTATCTTCTCTTCCACTTTTGACCCTTCAGAAGATAGAATAAATCTTTTAGATCTTCATAAAAGTTGTAGATCTTGAAGTCTTATTTCAAACCATATAAAGAAAACCTAAATCCAATATCTTTAGGAAAAGTTATAGCAATTTTCCCCATTTGTCTGTCTTTTTCCATTAGTCTGCTTTTTCCTTTGGCTTCGTCTGTATCTATCTTCTATTTCATTTTTGACCCTTCAGGGGATAGAATCAGTCTTTGAGTTCTTCATAAAAGTTGTAGAAGATCTTGAAATCTTCTTTCAAACCATATAAAGAACACATAAATCCAATATCTGTAGGGAAAGTTATTGCAATTTTCCCAATTCGTCTACTTTTTCCCATTCTTCTGTTTTTCCTTTAACTTCGTCTGATCTGATCTTCTAGTTCATTTTGACCATTCGGATGATAAAATCTGACCTAAAGGTCTTATTATATCTCAAATTCCTCTTTGAAATCATCCTAGGATGATCTTAATCCAACATCTCTAGTGAAACTTATGCCAGTTGTCTCGAGATAAGTTCAATATGATTGAGGACAAAACCCTGTTTGATTCTTTTGGCCTTAACTTCTTCTCTAGAAGCCCAAATGAATAGATTCTTGAATCATTGGACTCGTAAGACATTACTCTACATCTCCAACGAAAATCATGGCCATTTGAAATTAATTGAGAAAGATTAAGTGAAAAACGTGGGACAGGTACATTGAGTGTGCTCTTAAATGATATGAACTGGTGTTATTCTATTGAGCATACTTCAGTATTTTGATGATATCTTAATCTGTAGAGCTCCAAATGAGACAATTTCTGACTTGTGGTAAACTAGAGAGATAGAGTTACAAATTATATAAAGATAGTGAATTGTAAATCAGTCTCTAAGACTTTCAAGTCTTGGATGGAAGTTGGGCATAGTGTACTATTTCGATCTAACAATAGTCTGAAATGTTTGGATTAAAACTTTCAGATTTCTAAACCAAATTGAATGATTTTGGTGTCATTAGAAGCTTAAGACAAAAGAGAACATTTTTTCTAGAAGAAAGTGTTATGTAAGAATGTTCAAGGATATTTTTGGCAAGACACTTAAGCACAAAAGACATAAGGTATAAATGGAAAGACAAATGGGACTTTTTGGACTCATAAAGGGCATAAGAGGAAGAAAAAATTATGGACTTATATTTAAGAGAAGGAGAGAATGTGAATCGGAGGAGGGGGAGAGGAAACGAAATTAGTAGATGAGAAAAGAGATAAGAGAGAGAAACGTGAAAAGGAGAAAGAAGAGAAAACAAGAGAGGGTTTTAATTTCCTTAGCCTTCAAGAGAGATTTTGAAGTTGTTCAAAAAGAGAAGAAGGTAGAGGAAGAGACGAGCTTCCAATTGAGCCAAAGATTTCTTCATTTAGTGAAGAATCAAGGGGGTCATAGAGGCCTATTTCAGTTAGATCATCTCACGGAGTACACATTAAAGATGCATCAGGAAAGAACCTTTGATACCTCAAGCTGTTTGCAAAGAGAAGAGACATTTTGAGAAAGTCAAGTCTTTAAGCAAGCAAATCAAGGTGGGTACATGTTTATAATAGAATCCATAAGCCACTAATGTTTTATTTAATTCTAATTTCAATTGCATCATAAGTGTTGTATCTATTGTTTTTTAATGATTTGTGAAATTTGTTATATGTTTGTTTCATGAATTGTGTGATGATTAATGAAAAGTCTTTACAAATGATTCTTTTGAAAAGATGCATGTTTATGAAATTAAGTTTTCAGAAATGATTTTCAAGTTATAGAAAATACATGAAAAGCAAGTTTTCAAGAGAAGTTCCATTTTGGGCAACAAGTTTACAAGAGTTTGAAATATATGTGTTATGTGGGTCTGTGGTAGTCCCTCAAGAATCGTCACATGCACGTTGACCTAAGCTATCGACTTCTCCCACCTTTCCACTAGTGGCACAAAGCCCCTTCAAGGACACCCTCAAGAATTATGAATACACAGGACCCTTATGTGGAAATGTGTAGTACGTGATGTTTATGGACTTACCCAAACCACCCTGATGTGCTTATAATGTGTTTGAACAAGTCTTATGCATTCATGTCTTGCAGTTGTGAATTTGAATACACGACAAGAATTTTGAAAATAAGTATTTTACAATTCAATAAGATATTTTCTATGACAAGTAAAATGGTTTCAAAACTATTACTTACTTTTCTGTTATAAAATGTAACTCACGAGCTTTCAAGCTTACCCCTTTTCTGTCCCATTTTTAGGTGATAGCTAAGAGATCAAGTGATCAAGAGCCTAAGGGAATTACTTTATTTTCTATTTCGTATTTTTGTAATAAGCTAATGGTGTGGCTTTTGATTTGTAAATAAAGTTTTTCGAGCTCTGTTGCTTGAGTAATGAAATGATAGATTGAAGTAGTTTCGACTATGTATGTTCTTTTGACTCCCTATTAAAATGGTTAAGGAGATTTCATGGGAATATGCTCAAGTATTATGATATTTTGTAAGAGTTGGATTCCAAAATTGGGAGCCAACAATATTACCCTGTAGGGTTATTTCAATGAACCCTCATTATCCATTATCCCCCAAGGGTGGCGTGCCTACACTAGTCAAACATCAAAAACAAACTCGTTTTCCCGTCCTTTCGCACATATTTTGGGAAACCTCAAACTGGAATTACTAATTGATTCCTTCAGAACTTTTGTAGCTCTATGTCTCTAGTTTATTTATAGATAAGAATCATCTCATTTGGAGATCAGATAACAAAGTTATGGCCAAAAGAATCAAACAAGGTTTTGTCCTAAATCCTATTGGACCTATCTCGGGACAATTAGCATAACTTTCTCTATAGATGTCGGATCAAGGTCATTCTTAGATGATCTGAAAGAGGACTTCTATATCTATAACTTTCAAGAAGACTTGAATCTAGATTCTATCATTTAGAAGGTCAAAATTAGACCAGAAGATGCAAGATGAACAGTACCTAGAAGATACACATCATCACAAAAGATACTCATCATCACTAGACGATACACGTCATCACTAGACGATACATGTCGTCATAGAAGATACGTATTATCACCAGATGATACACGTCATCACAAAAGACACATGTCATCACCAGACGATACACGTCATCACAGAAGATACAGTCTGTACTCCTAAGCATCTCCATTTATAAGGATCATAACTTTCGATTCCCATGTCCAAAAATTTCATTCTATATACCGCTGGAAAGCTAAAAGGATAAGCTATAACTTTATAGAAGCTAACTTTGTTTAATTCAGCCTAGATCAATATAGATTTTCCCCCGAAGCTAGAATACAAATTTTGCCACGATGGAAGACTTGAAATTTGCACTGTACAAACTTGGGATGTGCTAAACATAACCATTCAACTACCAAAATGACTTCATTAAACTCTCAAATCTCAACTCATCTGACTCATCCCATTCAACTACATCTTATTATTCATAATTCCTATCTTTCTTTTCCATAAGATATCACTTAAATAGGTAGGGGTATGCTTCCACTTATGCTCCTCCATTTTCCATTTAACTTCATCACTTAAATAATTTCTTTCAATCACCCTAGTTAACAGATTCAATCAATCCTTCCATAACTTACTCAGATATCAAACTATCTTATCTATTTCCTCAATATATTTTAGATTACTCATAATTTTCCACTTTTAGTGTCGATAACCCCAATATCATATCATATCAATACTTCTTAACATACTCATATATCTCACATTACGAATCTAAGATATCTTTCATCAGTAGCATCTCTCATATTATTTCATACAAACCAATTTATGTCGGGCTTAGCTAATCCTTTTTCCTAACCTGAGCACACCTTGGCATGGCACGATGATACTCTTAGAGATAATCTATCTTTCACATCTTTATAGTGTCAATACACTTAACTCTTATGTCTATCTTACTGTATTCCATACCCTAGGTGTTGATCCACCCAAGTTATTTATCTTTCTTGAATCACTTAATTTTTAATACAAATATGTTACGTCCCGCTTCCGAGGCCTAACTCTGCAGAAAACCAAAACCATCATCGACTCGTTTTCTTGCTCTGATATCACTCATATTGGATCCTGCTTGGCTTCGAAATCCAACTCTTGCTCTAAATCAATGTAAACATACATACATAACTGAACTATTTGAATTTATCATTTCATTACCCAAGCAGCCGAGTTTGAAAAATACTTTGTTTACAACTCAAAAGCCACACACTTAATTACAAAAAATACAAGGTAGCAAATGTAGCAATTCCTTTAGGCTCTCGAACACTTGATCTTCTAGCTATTACCT
>JAOTAX010000008.1:32028807-32043007 GCA_025629825.1 Erythroxylum guanchezii | reverse complement strand
GGCCTTTGGCTATATTTCAGATGCTCGAAAATTGCAACTTCACATGCAACTTCAAGAACTCACCATGGATGATAAAATCGTTGCCCAATTTCTTCAACAAGCCAAGTTCTTGGCTAATGAACTCGCTGCCGCTGGAAGAAGACGAAGTTGTTGTTTGGGCCATGTTTGGCTCTGATACCATGTAAGATTTGAGTTTTTGAATTTCCGCAGTATGTACTCTGCTACTTGTATTGTATTTCACACTATACATATTTACAAAATTACAGATGTAAAGAATTAATGCAGATTGCCCTATAATCTTGCTATAATAAGAGAGAAGAGAAAATTATGCTATCAATTATGGAAACTATATATTTAAATTATCCTAACACATGGATGTTGTTTTAGTTTTTTAATTATATAATATATCATATGGAATATCACATCATTGCTATCGTAGAAGTTGTCCTTGATTCATTATTCTCGTTGATAAATAAAAAAATTAGTGATAGAACCGATACTCCATATTTTTTTTGTTAAGAAATCATGCTCTAATGAAACAAAGGCTGTCGTCGATGCATCATATTACTATTGTTGTATATTCCAACGTACGTCGTACTATTTCAGTTCGATATCTGTATGCGCAGATTGTTACTTGGCATACATAAACTACTACATAATGTCTAATTCCAACATACGTCGTACTATTTCAGTTCGATAGGAGAACAAATTCTTCTGTCAACTAATTGGTGAAGTATGTTTTCTTCGTAAAATCCAAAACCATATTCTGTTGAGTCATGAGTGTTTCTTTTTTCCTAAGGTTTAGGAAAAAAGAAACAAAACCTTAGGAAAAAAGAAACACTCATGACTCAACAGAATATGTTTTTGGATTTTACGAAGAAAAGATACTTCACAGTACTCATGACTTTTCCGTTGAGGTAACAAACAGCTTAGTAAGTATGTAATTTGTTTAAATTCAATTAAAGAATAGGCAAGTTTTAATATATATATATATATATTTATTTATATTTATATAAACATTCCCTCTTTTTTTTTAGTTTAATTATAAAGGAAGAGATAAGGAATATATACAAGCAAACAGGAAAAGGAGAAGTAGATAGTGAGAGAGGTTGACCTGACAATGCTAGTTGGACCTTGAGAGAAGAAACAAGATGATTGAGACAATAAATAAAGACAAATGATTGCTTCATCTGACTGGGAAGGTTTAAGTCTTTTTCTAGAGTTACCAAATGATCAAATACCAAGTTTTGTTAATTAGTACTGTCCAAGAAAAAGATGCATAGAAGAAGTAGTCGGCAGCAGATGGATGGAATTAAGGATGGAAGGATGGACCAAGAAATTATTAGTAGGCCACGCTTTTAGTGGTCCTAAATCAGATTTAGAAGCTTTGATTGATGTTGATTTTCTCTCTTCCTCTCACTCTGCATAATTCTCTGTCATTAGTACTGATGGTGATTTCTACCCAATTCGTTTGGAATATAACATACCAACGACTTGCCATTAAAATAGTAACTAACCGCAGCCTTCAGCTTTTTGTTTTTTATTGAATGGTTCAAAAGATCATTACGTTTAAAGCATAGCGGAAAAAAGACAAATGGTTTCAATAAGGGTCCTCTTTTACGAAAATATAAAATTTATGAAATTTGAGAGGACCATCTTTGACAATTGCTCTAAGATTTCGGAATGAGCAATGTCGGTTGAATCTTTTCAACTTTATATTTATTGTCTTACTAGTTTAACTTTCAGTCCGATTTTTAAAACATTAACTATAAATGTTCTAATAATATTTTGAGAAATATTTTCTAAATTTCATGAAATTAAATTGTTAAAAGAAAGATATGTTAAAAAAATGGTCAAACTTGAGTTCCTACAAAAGAAGAATATCAGTTATTTTAAATTAGTGGATCTAGAAGTCATAACTTAGTTGAATCCTTGAATTTCAACTTTCCAAGTAACAAGGCAGTTCATACTGTTGCTCAAGTTAACATGAATGCTGTTAATTATGTCTAGTCATTAACCTTTTTTCCCTCACGACCAAGGGCAAAGTTATTCTCTAGCATGTCTTTGTTCGATTGAACAGTTACAAAATTTTAAACAAATTGCATGATACTGCATAAATTGTCTATAGTTTTTCCTGAATAAAACCAGTTCATTCCAAGTTCAAATAAGTCTTTTATCATCATGAAGTTCGAGATTTATATTAGCGTGGCATGCAGTCATATCTATGGAGCAGCTCAAGAGACTCAGTAGTTCGATTGAATGGCATCTGCTGAAAATTAGTCATTACACAATAGTTTATTTTATATTTTTTAGGCCAAGTCAGATGTGCTATACATTTTTTGGAGTAATTTTTTTTTTTGTTTTTTCCCCTTTACCAGCAAGTACAATAGATTTGAGAATGCATTAACCTGACTTATACCGTTCACTTTCATGAGTGGTGGAGATCTTGTCCCCGTCATATCACTATCAAAGCTGCATGTTTAAGAATTGTTAATGTTCTCCATCGGTATGTAGGTATATCGACTTAACAAAGACTACCGAGAATACTCAAAAGTAAGGATAAATTAAAGCTAGCCGTCGCAAGCTTCCCCCACTCCCAATTCTTTGAACTAAACATTGGGGCACTCAGGATTACAATCTTAAATCACTACTAATTGTTCACGTTGGAAAAATTCGTAGTTTAGAAACTTGATCTTAACTTTGTTAATAATTATGAGCGTTACCTAAATCATCTTTCAATGATCTCACAATATTGTCAAATGATTAAAAGATTACTATTGTCCGGAGTTAAGAAACATAATGATGGTCCAATAAGCTAAAAGATGTAGAATCAAAGCTATTAGGCAATTACAGGATAAGTACCACATAATCGATGCATAACTAATGTAGGGTTGGGAAAAGAGTCTGGGTCCGACTTGGAATTTGATCGAACACAAAAATTTAGTTAGACCCATTATTACCTTTCAATAAATATGTTGAACATCAAAGATTGATTTAGAACTTTAAAGTTTTTTTTAATACAAATATCAAGCGTTTAAAGATCTTATATGATAGTAAAGTTCAAAATAATTAATGTATTAAGATTTGATCAATTAATTCAAACAAACTCATATCAACAATATAATTTAAAGCGATAAAGCAAGGGATGCATCATCATTAGATCAAGAATATAATATAAGAATATTAACTTAAACAAACTCATAATGGATATTATAATGTAATAAGATAAAAGAAGAGATACATCATTATTAGATTAACAATATAATATAAGAAGATAAGGAAAAAAAAAGAAACAATCACAGATCAACAATATGATGTAAGAAAATAAGGAAAGAAACACATATCAATTTTTTTTGTACATAATAATAACTCAATTTTGTCGGAATGTATTTTCATTCCTAATATTTTGAAATTATTTTAAAACTCTTTTCTAATAGGTAAAGAGCAAACTCATGCAATACTTTAAATCTAAAATTTACAAATACCTTATAAAATTTACACACTTTTCTTAAATTAAGATACAATAATAATTAAAAAATTAACGTACCCCGTGTACAAAGCTACTCCCTTTGTGAGGGTCAGGGGAGGACCATCAATGAACACATCCTCCCCTTTATAACTTTTACAATGAGACTATTTCTGTGATCGAATCAGTGATTTTATGGTCGCAAATGAGCAATTTTTACCGATTACTCTAAAACTTTGCTTTTTAGATACAATAATAATGAAAATATGCTATCTTTGTAAACAGCCTTAACAATTTAATAATGACGATATTGTTTCTCACTCTACAAATGCAATATCAATCCTACTAAGACTAAGACTATTCATCCTGGTATATGAATCCTTATGATTTGAGAACAATATCAAGGCACATTTATTAATGATCTTAACAAAATTTAATATTTTTTTACCAAAAAAAAAACAGAAGTTAATATTTTGTTAGAATCATTACCTTGAATTCAATCAATCTATAGTTTACAAAATATATACTGCTTGTAAATTAAAGGAGATATGATTTGCTGAAAAGACAAAGAACCAGAGGGCCATTTTCTTCTGACTACGCGCGAGACCTTTACAAGATTCAAAAGATCTTCCTTTTCTCTTTTCCTTTTTTTTTCTGATCACTTTTTCCTTCTGTTTTGAAAAAGTAGATATAAAAGATGGTCCCTTGACAAGGATCAGTGGCATATTCTGGAATGGATGACTGCAACTTTTATTCCTGCATTCAATGGCACTAACTATGCAATGTGGCACAACTTGTCATATGTAGCTTCTATCTGTACTAATTGAGCAATAAGAATACAATAAGCTCATATTGACATGAAACGACACTATTTTGTTATACACAGATCTCCAATCCGATCGGAATACAAACAATTCTAACTAATTGAACATCAAAGTAAATGAAATCAAAACCTGGCCTACCAACTCCATCCCTTCACTTGAGAGGTTAACTAGTGAGCTAATTAGTTAGAGAAAGATTAAAGGCCTAGAACGATATAAAAGTAGTTTCATATACACACTTAAAAGTCTAGTCAATACTGCGCAACTTCCAAACCAAACAATACTAATTTTCCTAACTGTATTTTAATAGCTATGGCGAGGGATAACTAAATTTCCACACGGAGTAACTTCAAGGCTGGCAAGCTCAGTTAGTCATTAGAAGGGCAAATTGAGATCAAGGCCTCAGGTTCGAGTTCCGACAGCGACAATGTGAGAATTTATCTAATGTGGTGACTCCTTGTACGCATCAACATTGGGACACCCTTTTGAGAAGCTGGCTGAGATCAGACCATGATTTACCCCCTCACCACTCTATCGAGTCGGAGTGTAGAGGCGTCTAGAGTGAGCGATTCCATCTTTATTGAGATCAAGGCTGGCAAGTAGGCAACCAAAAGAAGTTGATCGAAAGTTTTCTCTACATTTTGAGGTGGAAAAGCAATGATTTGGACTGATGAGTGTTGATGTGGTGCGCGAGCACAAGCCATGAAACTTAGGGCCTGTATCAGCTTTCCAGCGAAGCTCGACGTCTTCAGCAATCCTTCTTGCATCGATGGACGCACCAAGCAGACCACGCTTGGTAAAGCCGACTGCATACAGTCCATTTTCACCTTTCCATCCATTTGGGAATGGCTGGCGTGGTAGTCCATTATTTTGGCAGAACATGCTGGTCTCCTGAGCATTTCCAAAAAAAAAAAGAAAAACAATAGCCTTCTGATTAGCCAATTTTATTAAAATGTTTCAATTTATCGGGCTAAGCTCAAAACTCAAATCAAAGAGGTCACCTTCAGCCAACGCGGCACATTGCTTTTGTAGCCAGTGGCTAGAATGATAGCGTCATATTTCTCTGTTGTCCCGTCCACAAATTCTACTGCACGTTGTGTCAGTCTCTTTATTCCCCGGCATATCTACAAGTCAAGCAATTATATTCAGGCTAAAACCTATATAATACCACTTCTATTTATTTTACCTATCTTTCTAAGTCTTTATATATTACACGTCCAATCGAATACAGATTTGATTGATTAACAAGATTCTATCATATTATCTGCAAACATAAATGCAGATGAGATAATTATGTTTCATATGATTGTCACGTGCAAGTATATAAGGGCAATTATTGTTCATTGTTATGATAATTTATGATCATTGCATCTAAATCTATGCAATCGTCTTAAGTTATAGGAAACTTCTTGTTTTTCTTTTTTTGGGTTTAACAGTAAAGTGGTGACGGACACGCCAGCTTAATTGATACTGATTAAACTCTTGTTATAGTTCCAAACTACAAGGGATTAAAAATCCAAACCTTGATGTCGCCCCTTTTGATCTTGGCGAGAGTCCCAACATCCAATACAGGTGTTTTGCCAGTGGCGTTTTTGAGTTCGATAGGGCCAAGCTTAGGACGATGAAGGCCAAAGCGGCTAGTGTCGCCAAGCATGAAGCGTGAAACTAGCAGTAAGATTTGATCAACCATGCGCACAGGAAGCCATCTGAGGAGGCACATGGACAATCCAAAAGTTGATCTACCTAGCATCTTCTGAGGCAAGACGTGCACCTGCAAAAGAGGCCTGCTTAAAAAGCTAAAAGGGAGAAAAGGCAGTAAAGATGGTGAGATGTTTAAAAAAATCCTCACGCCTCTCTCATCCTGTGCATTTTTGCATCTTTCAGGACGTGACTGTAATGCTATCATCATACTTTGGCATCTCTACGTTTGTCCATAGGATAGTAAATACAGAAAACTTTTATTTATAAACAGAAGCCTGGGGGATATGGATTCTTCAGATGGCTAGTGACCTTTAGAACTGCTACGCATGCAAACATTTTCCAATAAAGTTAGAGCCAATACATGCATATCTTTGAAGCAAAACCTCGTTTAATTTTTTGTTTTTTTTTTTGGACTCTGGTGAACCTAGATGAAGTATGTTCTAACGTAACTTCAGTACCAGACCACATTCCAAGCAAGTATCATTTTTTTAAAATCACAAAAAGTGAGGCACATATTGATCACTGTGGAAGGTTAAACCTTCCACATATAGCTGCCAAAATAATATAGCACAAGTTGAAGCTTTCTTGAAGTTCTATTTCTATAACAGGTCTAAGTTCGTTAGTTCTTCAAAAGTTTGAAGAGGAATCGACTCTTTCAGATAGAGAAAGATAATTAAAAGAAAATGATTCCAAAAACGGAGTAGGAGCCAACAAACCAAATCCCATTTTAGTTAAGATTTATTAGGTACACACACCGAGGGATGGTTTAGGCATGCTCACCGAGTCTCTAACCACGAGCGAAGGGCAAGCGTTATGATTGCATAGATCTAGACAAACTTCCATGCCTGAATTCCCACAACCAACGACCAAAACTCTCTTCTCTTGAAACAAATCACCGGTCTTGTACGAGCTCGTATGGACGATAGGCCCTTGAAATTGGTCCATCCCCTCGATTTGTGGCACAATCTCCTCAGCATTTTCTCCAGTGGCCACAATCAGAAATCGACTTACGTACTCAGCCTCCTCCTGTTTCGGCCCTTTGGTCTTAACCCTCCAAAGCTGACAAAGGTGATCAAATTCTGCACTCACTACTGTGCAATTAAAAACTGTTTCGATGCTGAAACAGTTCTTATAATCCTCCAAATAGGATATGAACTGTTGTTTTGTTGGGTAAGCCGGGAAATTTGTTGGGAATGGCTTGCAAGGAAGTTGACAGAATTGTCTCGGGAGATGAAGACGAAGACGATCGTATGTTTTGAGCTGCCACAACGAAGCCACACAATGAGCCCTTTCAAGAAGCAAGCTAGGAACTCCTCTTTCTTTAAGGCAAGCAGCCGCGGCTAGACCTGATGGTCCTGCCCCAACTATGAGAGCACCAGGCACCCATGTGCACCTTACACTCATATTTTTGTTTAAATGATCTTGGACTCCTTTCCATTCAACTTCTTTCCGGGAGTCCATGAACTGTAAATTAGCTAAAACTAATGAAAGAAAAAAGGATAAAAATAAACGGTGACAAATATGGTTACTGTTCAAAACTTAGCGAACTCATTCAGAAGAAGACGATAGAGAACTTCCCAATTTTATGAACTCTCTATATATCTTCTGAAGTTCGAGATTGATGAGAGAATGACCATGTATGATCATCTTATCCAGAAAGAGATGTGCAATCGAGGACTTCTATGTGGATTCCTAAACTTGCGGAGACATAGATTTAGAGAAAGTCTTATCCACTTCAAATTCAAACATAACAGATAAATTCTGATTTATGCAAAAGGAGAAACAATAACTGAAGGATTTTGGTTTGGTTTCTAATACTGAAAAAAAGGATGTACAGGTTGTGAGATTATTAACTGTAGAACTTGTAGAGTGAAGTCTAAAACATATAAAAAGGAAGAGGAGAATCAATTCAACTGAACTGAAACAGGGCTTCAATCCAGTATTTATATTTGCGGAATGGAGCGTAAAGCACACATATATATATTAGCAATAACTACCTTTAACCAACAACATTCTCCAAATTTCTCCAAAAAAAAAAAAAAAAACTCATTCTCCAAACAAAACCAACATTCCAGCTGCAAGGGCAAACATCTAGGTCGTATTGAGTTCTATTGCTGACATATCTTATTCATTCTATGAGGATGGCGGGGATTACATTTTGGTGGTCAACTGCATGGAATTTCTTTCTTTCTTTCTTTTTATTAAAAAAAGTTATATATAACATATATAACTCCCACATGCAGTAGATATATAAATCTAGCTCTTTTACTATTACAGAGATAGAACCTCCAGGTGGAAACTCTTCTGATCCTATTGGTTATAGCTTTATTGATAACTACTCAACCCATTGAGTTTTAACGCCTTCCAATCTACTCAAAGATACTGCTAAAGAGTCTTGCATACAAATCCAGTGAAAGCTGTTGGAATTCAACCGTGATTGAATCATAAGTGCAGTAGAAAATAAAAATTTTTACGGATTCTGAGCGGATCTCAATAATTGAATAAACTTGAATAAAAATTAAAACGATTTAAAAATCGTACCTTGTTCTCTTTTCTGTTGAAAAATCTTTGAAACCTTTTACGATTGATCAATCACAAGCTGTTTAAGTGTCCAGCCTCTGATGGTATCCATAAAGCAATTCTCAAACTGTTTTGAGAGAAAGAAGACAAAAAGTGCTAGCTTACAAAAAGCTCTTCCCTTTAAATAGAAAAATCATAAGAGTTTTTTTATTAAAATTAAACCTCTTTAGTTATAATTAAAATCAAATTCTAATTCTAATTAATTTAATTTTAATAAAATCAAATATCTCATATTTGATCTCCAAAAGTTTCGCAAACCTTATAATTAAGTCCAACTTAATTAAATTAATTTTTCTTTTAGAAATTGCTCTTTGATGTATGACCCATTATGTTTCTAATAAATTAACAATGATTATAAATTATAATTTTAATTCACAATAAGAATTAGATAAATTAAAATTTCTTTTAATTTATCTTTAATTCTCTAATTAAATAATTCATAATCATAAATCATGATTGACGCTAGCAATATGTCATGATTACCCAAATATCAGGAATGTTAAAGTGATTGACTTAACTTGTCTATACATGACTATAATGTATAATTTAATCCTTTTGACATTCAATATTCTAATTGGACAGAGTATGGATACAATGTCTACTCTTATAATGTAATAATGTTCGTTCTTACTAATTAATAATTGATTTATAATTGAAATTTGAAAACTCATTTTCAAATATCATTACACTCTGGTCAGAGAATTCCATAAATCATTACTAATTAAGAACAATAGAATATTCTTTTTAATTACTTTAAAGTGACGAATCTTATATTGACTTACTTAATTATCTACATATGGTTCATACTATATCCAATTACTACCGACTGAATTATCCTAGGATGGTTCATAAGTAGTATCAAAACATAGTAATTTTTAGACTAGATACCTTGGTAATCTCAAGTCTGAGGATCAATTATAGAACCATCATTATGAGATTGTCCATAGACACATAAGTAATATTCCATTTAGAATTCTCATAATCGGGTCAGTTTAGTGACTTATTCTCTAATAATCACCCACACATTAGTTTAAATATCTCTATACTTTAATTTATGAGATCAATTACTTTCTTCATAAGAAAAAAAACATAATGTGTACTAGTTTTACAGTTTCAGCAATATCCAATCTTGATGAAACTATAACTAGGAACATTTAGGAATAACACATAAGTGTAAATTGAATCGCATAATTATGATCTCATCATAATTTCAATCACACAGTAATTATTCCAAAGATTTTATTTTTAGTATTAAAACATAAAATATTAATTAAATTAATACAAAAAGATAAATAAAACATTTTCATTAACTCAAAATAATGTCATTTATTAATTTGAATCCAATTGATTGGCTGCAAAGACATAAACTAACAAACTCCCACTTACTCTAAAGTCAATCCCCTATGAATCTAATACCATAGCCATCCATATGTCGATCATGTCAATGACTTAGTAAGAAGATTTGCCAGCTTCTCTTTAGTGGAAACTCGCTCTGATGTTGTGTCTTTTCACTACACTATCTCCTTGATCAAATGAAACTTCCTGAGTACATGTTTGGATCGTTGATGAGACTTGGGTTCCTTTGCTTGCGCAATAGCACTGTTGTTACCATAATACAATACTATAGGGTCAACAATGCTAGGAACCACTCCAAGTTTAATGATGAACTTTTTGATCCAAACTGTTTCCTTTACCTCCTCTAACTTTGAAATGTACTCTGCTTCGGTCATTGAATCTGCGATGGTTGGTTGTTTGGAACTCTTTCAACTAACAACACCACCATAAAGAGTAAAAATATACCCTGACTGTGATCTACTATCATCTTGATCAAACTAGAAACTAGCATTCGAATGACCCTGAACTCTCAGCTTAATTCCTCTATAAACCAGAAAAATATCTTTGCTCCTTCTCAGGTACTTCAAGATGTTTTTCACAGCTGTCCAGTGACCTTTATCAGGATTAACTTAATATCTACTTGTTATGCTTAAAGCATAAGCAACATCTGGTCTACTACATAGCATCCCATACATGATTGATTCAATTTTCTAAGCATATGGAATACAATCCATTTTATCTCTATCCTTTTATGTCTTTAGACACATACTCTGTGAGAGAGAAATCCCATGTGATATAGGTAAGAATCTCCTCTTGGAATTTTCCATGCTAAACCTCTTTAGCACTTTATCTATGTACGTGGATTGAGATAATCCAAGCAACATTTTTGATCTATCTCAATTAATCTTTATATGTAGTATATAAGCTGCTTCTCCCATATCCTTTATGGAAAAGTTCTTAGATAACCATATCTTAACAGACTGGAGCATTGAAATGTCATTTCCAATAAGCAATATGTCATCCACATAAAGCACTAAGAAAACGACTGCACTCCCAGTTACCTTCTTATAAATACAAGGTTCATCCACATTTTGATAAAATCAAACTCTATAATTGTTTCATCAAATTGGATGTTCCAACTTCGCAATGCTTGCTTAAGTCCATAAATGGACTTTTGCAACTTGCATACTTGATCAGGAAATTCTTTGGATTCAAAACCCTCAGGTTGTGTTATATACACATCCTCTTGCAAATTCTCATGGAGAAATGTTGTTTTGATATCCATTTGCCAAATTTCATAATCATGGTATGTAGCTATAGCCAATAAAATCCTTATGGATTTAAGCATTGCTACTGGCAGAAAAGTTTCATCAAAATCAACTCTTTGTTTTTTTCTGTAATCTTTCGCCATCAACCTTGCTTTGTATGTATGTACATTTCCATCCATGTCAGTTTTTCTCTTAAAAATCTATTTGCACCCTATAGGTACTATACCTTTAGGTGCATCCACCAAAGTTCATACTTGGTTAGTGTACATGGATTCCATTTCAGATTTTATAGCTTCATGCCATTTTAAAGAATAGATGTCTGACATTGCTTATTGAAAAGTAGTAGGCTTATCATGTATGAGTGATACGTTATCCTTTACATGCTCAATATGTAGATCTAATCTAATGGGAGGATGACGTATCCTATTAGTTCGTCGCAGTCTATGTGTCCCTTGAACTCTCGGTTGTACATCATATGTATCAACTTGAGGTTCTTGTTCCATTTTGACGTGAATTTGTGGCTCTTGAGCTTCTCTAAGTTTAATCTTACTCCCATTACTTTCTTTGAGAATAAATTCTTTTTCTAACAATGTAGCATGTCTTAAGATAAACACCTTTTTCTCAATAGGATGATAGAATTGATAATCGAAACTCTTATTCGGATACCCCACAAATTTGCATTTATCTAATTTAGCTTGAAGCTTATCAAATATAACACGCTTCATATAAGCTTCACATTCCCAAATCTTTAAGAGTGATAATCTAAGTCTTCTACCAGTCCATATCTCATATGGTGTCTTATCAACAGATTTAGATGAAACTCTATTTAGAAGATATATTGCAGTTTCAATTGCATATCCCTAAAAGGATATAGGAAGGACTGCATGACTCATCATGGAACGTACCATATCTAATAGTGTACATTTTCTCCTCTCAGAAACTCCATTATGTTGTGTAGTTGCAAGAGGAGACCATTGTGAGAGAATCCCATTCTCTTTTATGTAACCACAAAACTCGAGGTCTAAGTATTCACCACCACGATCTGATCTAAGTGTTAATACTTTTTCCAGTTTGTTTCACTACCTCTAGTCTAAATTATTTGAACTTTTCAAATGATTCAGACCTTTGTTTCATCAAATACACATAACCATATCTAGAATGGTCATCTGTGAACGTAATGAAATATGAGTATCCACCTCTAGCATTTGTGGACATAGGCCCACGTACATCTGAATGTATTAATTCTAGTAACTCACTAGCATGTTGTCCCTTTCCCTTAAAAGGTAGTTGATAAGTCAAATTATTCGTATATGATTTTGGGATGACATGGAACTCATTTGACTAGAGCTTTCTTTGGTTATTTCACATACATTTCAACTTTATGGTTTAATAGGTGAAAATGGGTAGATTTTGGTTAGGGGGCATAACTTTTACTATGGATGTTAGATTAAGGTCATTCAAGTACGCTTTTGAAGAGGACCTCGAGTTCTACAACTTCCATGAAGACTCTGAGGAGAGATTTTTTCGTCTAAATGGTCAATATTGCATGCTTTTGTAGAAGCCCAGGGTATGTCCGCTAAACAAACATAATGTCCACTTAACAGACATTGATTGGCCAATTCCACTCTAGAGACTCGAGAAGGTTCGCTTAACAGAATTGACTGGCCAATTCCACTCGAGAGACCCAAGAAGGTTTGCTAAAAGGACATACTGGTCGCTTAATGGACTCTGTCGGCTCAAGGGCAATCTACCTTCCCCTATTTAGCAAAAACTAGTTTCTTTAAGCCTAAGACACTATAAATACTCCTTTTTAAGACCTAAAGAGGGGGTTGAACACTAAAAACGAGGCTGCAACATAAAGAGGCACCCAAAAGAGCCAAAAAAGAGGAGAAAAGAGGAAGGAATCAAGCATTGAAAGCAATTTTGTTTTGTGTTCTCTTTACCTTCTCTCTCTACTCTTTCTTGGATGTTGATTGTCTTTATGTGTATGGATTCTGTTATCATGTTTTGGAACTAAACCCCATTTAGGGTGAGGGATGTAGCCTACTTGGGGGATGGATTTGTATTTTATGGATTGATTCACTACAAGAAATATACACAATCCGTATCGTTTTATAAATAAAACATCACGGATTGTGAAGATTTTTCTTGATGCTTAAAAAACGTCACAAAAAGTTTAAATTTTTTGTAGCATTTTATGAAAACGTCGCAAATTTTTAACACTTTTTGCGACGTTTTAATAAAAAAACGTCGCAAAATAAAAATCAAAACGTTTTGTCAAAAAAACGTCGGAGTTGAAATTTGCATTTTGTGTCATTAACGCGCCTTCATTTCCCACGCTAGTTTCTTCTCTTTTCATTTCCCACCCTAGTTTCTTTTTTTTGGAATTTTTCCCACCCTAGTTTCTTCTCTTGACGTTTCTTCTTCTCCGATTTCTTCACTGCTTTCTTCTTCTCTAGATCCTACCAAAATGTGAGGCCTCTAGCAGCGCCGCTCCTTCTTCCTCCACTAAGAAGCCCAAGCTCGTAAAGTCTCAGGTACCGCCATGGCTACTAAAGACCACCAACTCAAGAAAATCCCACGCTTTCCTTTACTCGCTCTCCTCTGATTCATCTCCGTTTTCATCCTTTCTCTCTCTAGAAGGCCCTCTCTCTCTAAGCAAACCCTTCACTTTAAACCCCAGTTCCAACCGCACCGCCACTCTTCTCTGTTCTCTGACACCTGCGACTTCTCCGATGGATCATAGATCTACAAACTGGACCCGAGACGCAAGAGTTATGAAAATACTTGCTGCGAGATATTTAAAGGCTGGAATTGTATAGCCAACAATAAGTCCAATGCTAGAGAGATCAACAAATGGCTATGGCAGCCTAAGGATTGTGATCTGCGGGCGTTTGATCCACATGTCTTGTTGCATACCTACAGAGACACCAACATTGGTACTTTAACCAAGCTCTGTTTCTATTTCTTTTGTTTTTTCTTCTCTTTGTTGCTATTCAGTGTAAAGGAAGGACCTTAAGTTTGACCCA